>CBVK0100020255.1:0-40525 GCA_900067695.1 Picea abies
GCTCTTCCGATCTCACGGCACATTCACGAGGTAAATCATGTTCTTCTTTCTAGGGACTCGATTCTTCAATCAAGCCTTCAAGGAAAAATTCCTACTCCTACTCAAGGCGTTGGTAAACCTCTTCGAAAGCGTTTGTCTTTATAGTAACCACTCCAAGAGGAAACTGAGGCAGGAAAACTTTATCTTCATTAGGTGGGAGCATGGATAGAAATGTCTTATCTAGATCTTCAACACAATAAACTTCATTGGGATCCTCTTGGTAACTTTCATTGTGGACTTGCTTTCTGAGAAAAAGTTTATCATGATCTTCAATGAGTTTTGATACTTCTTTAGGAATCAAGAATGAGTGATCCTCAGCTGGAAGGCCTTCCTGGTAATTGTATCTCTTTGTCACAACATCACATAGTGACCTTACTCTGAAATAGCCCATGGAAACGTCCCAGACCATGTATAGAGTAGGCTTCCTTTCATAACTTTGAAGGATAGTGTTGTATTCTTCTTTTCTTTGCATGTAGAACTTGAACAGGAAGTCTTTATCATGGCAGTGCTCAAGTAATTGTTCACAAAACTCATTATATTCTCGTATGTTTTTCTTGAGGTACTAGAAACCTTCTTCATCACTATCATCCTCGACCTCTTCTTCCTCAACTAGGTTCTCAATAGGATTTGGAAGAAGTGTTTCCCTCGTACCTTCGATAGGATTCAAAAGAAACATATGTTCCAGGAAAGCATCCTCAAGCTCTTGAATAGTGTCTTCGAACTTTTGAGTTCTAGGGCCCCAATACTTGAGGAAGTATCGGATAAGGATCATTGAAGAAGATATACTTATAGGGTTGCAAGAATGTTTGATCTAGTCTCTTTTCCTTTCTTCAAGTGGCAAGAGAAACAACAGTAATACCACATCTTCTTGTTCTACACCAAAGCACAAAAAAAACTCAGTAAACTTAATAATGTGTGCAATAGTCAAAGATGGATCAACATCAAACTTAGGGATACGACTCAACCATTTCATCGAGCATTTGTTTGGATACCAATAAATGGACTCAACATCCAAATATTTGTATGCCTCATGGAAGCACCATAGAGACATGATTCCATCACTTAGGGTAAAACATCAATGGAGTCGCTAGATGAGCTCAAGGCTCATCAAATATGGAAAGGGAACTTCCCTCAAATGGAGTCGCCAGGCAAGCTATGGGTAAAGGATTTGGAAAAAAACTTGTCAAAATGTCTTTAGGGCTCGAAAGAGGATTCAAAATCCTCCCCGAAAATGGTGCCAAAATGTTATTGCACAATTTGTAACTTTGGAAAAGCCTAACCCAATCCACAGAAGTGTGACAACTATGGGAGTACCTACCCACTATCACCTTAGATAGATACTCCCCTCACTTTAGTGATGATAAAATCACCACAAAGGGGGAATCCTGGTGAACCTAGGGGGATTGATATGGAAATTGAGATGATGATCATTGGACACCCCTATAGGTCAAGATTGGATAAAGAGTAAGTCTTGAGAATGAGTCTTGTAGAGGAAGGATGGTTTCCAAATTTTGTGTACCTACGAAACAATGTTAGCCCTGCACAAAACAAGACAAATGATAGATATATAAGATTTAAAGAAATGGGAATCAAGCAAGCAGCCTTGTTGTCCCAAATTGCAGTAGTATGGAAATATACAAATCAGAAATAAATGAAGTCAATAGCTGCAAATTTAGCCATCCAAAATCTAGTACAAGATATCATAAATAAATCTAGCGATAACTAGTCAAACATCCAATGAATAGAGAAATATTTTGGTGGTGATTAATGGTTGTTGTATTATGTTATCAACAAATTATTATGAAAACCAAGTGGTTGTAGAAAAAAATTGCTACAGCAGCAAATTCTAGCCACCAAAATCAGCAAACAATCCACCCAAATGATAGCCAATGACAAGTAGTTTGATAATGATAGCTTGTAATCAAATTTGAGTAGTAGAATAGTGAGCAATAGAAAAGTGATTTTGCAGCCGCCCTAGTGGTTGTATCTTTAATTTGTAATATAAAATAGAATTATTTGGCTAAACTAGATATCGCTAGGGCACAAGAAAGCTTATAGCATGAATAGATTTCAACTTGAACAATTGCAATATCTCCAATTTTCACATATACCAATGCAATGATTTTATTTCTCCAATGCAAATTAAACTAGTGCCAAATCAATTGGGTTATGGAGTCTCTTTTGTAAGATCTAGTTGTGTTACTTTTCTAGGGGTGTAAACCTTTTTACTCCCTAAAGCAAACAAAACCAGCAAGGTAAATCTAGGAGGGTGTAAGCCTTTTTACTCCTCCTAACAACCATTGCAAAGGAGCTTATTCAATGATAACAAAGTAGACTTGATGGAGGGTGTATGCCTTTATACTCCTCTAAGGGTTTAGACAAATTTATCTTGAAACAAGAAGAAAAACACAATTAATGCATAAATTCCTTACCAATTCCAAGAAAAGGCATGAAGAAACTCTTTCTTATCAAGCATATTCTACCAAAATTACCAAGAACAAGCATCCAAGAGATAGCGCCTTAGCCTCCTTCACCAAAAGACAATTACTAGCATCCACAAGAGAGATATAGAGAAAAATGCCCAAGTAGGGCAAAAATTTCAGCCATACAAGATGTAATTCTCAAGTGAGTTATGTTCAAAATGACAATGGGGTGACCTCTTTTTATAGGAGGTCACCTAAAACCCATTTGTCCACAATTCAAAATGTAAACATCAAATTAGGGATTTCGACCTCCTCTTTTTTCCTTTACAAATTTAAAATTCAAAACTACAAAAATAAAATCCCCTTTTAGGGGTGACGTCATGCTGTAAGAGGGTGAGGTAGGGCCTCTAGGAGAGATGTTGAGACTTTGATGAAGGACATGGGGCCTACAAAGGCCATAAAATCATGCTGCCAAGTTATATATCATGTTCCAAGTGTCTCTCTCTCCATCAAATCAAGCTAAATTACCATGAACCATGAAAACCCCTTCAAAACCCTAGCCCATGTGATGTCTAGGGCATCAAGTGTGACGTTTTAGGCCTCAAAAGGCCAATGTTTGGGTGCAATAGGATGGAGTGTGATATCCTCATGGTATCTAAGTGCCTCCAAAGTAATTTTTCCCTCTCCCAAGTATCCAAAGAGAGGGGGGCACATCATCCAACTTGTGGGATTCATGCGCCAAATGAAGGTCCAAGGGACCGTGTGCCTTCATGAAAAGACTTCCACCCATCAAGGCCCTGCAAAGACAAATAGATTCACCCTCCAAGGATCCAAAAGACATATACCATGCTAAATAATCCATATCTTATAAAACAACCACCCAAACATGTGCATCAAATCCCCCCTTTTTAAAATAAACAAATGCTCAAAGACCTTATACAACTTGCCAAATTTAAGTATGGGAGGGTTGTCATCGTGACCTATTCGGTAAACCAATTCCTCAAGTAGGGGATGTTCCAAAGGTGAATCCTCTCTATTTCATGTAGTTATTGTGAGGTGGATGGGGTTAGACTTCTAGGTACGGGGTTTCATGACAGACAAGGGCTCGTATTATCTAATTTATGGGTGCCTTTGTTGAGGGCTAGCTACATCCCTTTCCTCTTTTCTTTTTAAAGCATATTTTTTCAAACCCTTTATTATTCATTTTGCATGTGATCCCAAGTTGAAGACAATAAGGGGCACTAAAAAGGAAATGCATAGCCCACATACTCTCTACCTTGGTTCACATGCTTTTCCAAGTTGAAGTGAATAAGGGGCACTGAAAGGAAATGCATAGCCCACAAACTCTCTACCTTGGAAAGAATGATTGATCAATTAGTTATTTATTTAATGGGTCCCTCGTTTTCTTTTGAATAGGTGTTTCATTGCTCTTGGGATCCCAAGGCGAGATTTTATTGCATGATGTTCTTGCTAGGGCACCTCCAAGCCTAGTGGCCCCTTCTTCCCATAAAATGAGGTACATTCCCTTCTTGGGTCAATAAGCCTAAAAACCTAAAATATGGGGAAACTGAGGGGAAGAAGTAATGGAAAGTGAAAAGTATGATCGAAAATGGTATGATAACCCTTCAAGGAGACCCCCCAGTAGTAGCCATTTCCCTGAGGATGGCCACTTACTAAGAAAACATGACAACGACCAAGGTGAAATAAGGAAAAAAGATAATTTCCAAGCAAATGCTTTCAAAATCAAGAAAGGACTCTTTGCAACATGTTCAAATGCTTCGTTTATATGAATGAAACTTACCAAAACACCAGACTTGTTACCTCATGGAGCAATAACTTTTTTCCTTTTTGTGCCAAGTTGGGTGTGGTGGACTCTACTACCATAGATCGGATGGTGATGCATGGTATGATAGGGGCCTTTGCCTGCTCATCTACCTCTCGGTACTCCATGTCTTCAACCTTAGGGCCTCGAGACACCATCTCCTTAGTTATCTCTTGGAATAGGGATAACATGTGGGATGACATATAAAATTCTAGTTAGGTGCCTCGTGCAAGGTACTTAATCTTGGAAATTACATCAACTAGCATATGGGATAGGATGGAAACCCAATTAAAAAAATTTCCTTCCTCCAATATGGTGTACAAAAGATGAACTCGAGCCTTTCTAACAATTTTTGATTATTTTCCACCATAAAAGTTGCTTACTAAGGCAATTTCATACATCTAGGATGCTCTAAGACTTGTAGTGGGGTATATTTTCTTATCCCTAGCTCTAAATTGTTTACCCTCTTCATACTAATTGCTAATGATTTTATGATAGTCATGTTTTAGGAAAAATCTCTAACCCATTCATTAGTCATGTGCATTTCCACCCTATGGGAACTTGTAATATGTTTCAAGGTGTTAGTGTTGAAAGTCACCCCTGGATTGCAGCAGGAGCAGAGCCTAACACCCATCAGTTTATGTCACGATTTTTTTATAAAGGGATGATCAGATGGAAGTAAACTCAGAACAATATTGTCTCAACTCTGAAACTAGGCCAGGCATGCATGGGCAAGTGAGGTCTTAGACAAACTTCAAACAGTGAGTTGTAATAAGGGTGAGTAGGGGGGAAGACTTGCATGAGAAGAGTGCAAGAGTCTGTCATAAACATCAGGTTCCTAACAGACTGGAGAAGAAAGTGCCCAAACACAAGACCCTCTTATATTCAAACATAGAAGACCAGGGAATACAATAATGCAACGACAAATCCTTTATCATAACATAACTGTAGCAATTCATGCGAATCATTCGATCATGAACTCTCTGGTATGAGACGAAAACATAGACGGAGTAAGGAAACTGTTTTTCATAAACCAAGAAATCTCAGATACAGACAGACAACCAGGAAGCCAGAGTGGTTGTTAAAACTTTACAGTCGGGAGCTCAGCTCAACCATCGATACTTACAAAATACAAAGACTGAGTTTATATACTCAGGAAAATTCTCCTCACAGAGGCGTGCCTCAGTCACCCAAGGTTGGGTGTCCCTTCAATCAAACTCGTACTGATATCTTTCTTTAAATGCCACCTTAACTACGCATGGCTTCTGTAAGGAGGGTAGCTGAGCCATGAAGTGCTCGGCTAGCGTGCGCATACTTCTCTGTTGAGTCAAGGACTTCGGCACGGCTTCGTTGAGGGAATCGATACACAGGTCCTCTGTGAACAGGTGGCCCGCTAGACCCTCCATTCCCCTCATTTAATGAATGAAAGGAGGCTTCAACCACCTGCCCTTGTCTTCAATTACTTCAATACTAGAAACAGTATGAAAGTCAGGTCCAATGGCACCTAGAGATCATGAGGATCCCCCCTGCAACTGAACTCAGCATCTTGGCCTCCTTTATGCAGCTCTTTCCTCTCCACAAGTGACCATGGGCCGTGACCATATGCTTTCAGCGTTTGTGAATATGAAAGGGTTAACCTTTGCTGATAGAAATTGTGATGAGCGATATACCGAGATGGCACAATCTGTCACCACGCGTCCCTCTAGATATGACAGCTCTTAACTCTCTCGACGATACCGTGGGCCCCGATCCGGGATTCTCCCGGCACCTCACGCATCGGAAGGTAACGGAGTTGCTTTTTGCACCTTGGAGTCGCGACGGGCGAAACGCCGAGATGGCACTACTTGCTGCCAAGTGTCCCCTCTGGATGGATGACTGAAAATGCTTCATGAAGTTGTGGGCCCTAGCTTCTATGCTTTCGGTGCTATCGGGGTTCAGGGTTTCGCAATGTTGAACAACATGAAACTCTCACCCCATGAACTCCCGAACGCCGAAACGCTGATGCGGCCGAATTCTGCGCCACGCATCACTGGATTAGACGACCCAGATTTAGCCTTGAAATATAAGGGATTTCTTTGGTGCTATATGTCGAGTAACTTGGTAACCCCGAGATCCCGATGACCGTTGATATGCTTCGTGGACGGATCTCAGCTATAGACATTAAAACCTTACCCGCTCGCCTGACTCGTAACCGGAAAGTTGGTCCTTCCGCTGCTGCACTTGGGTGTTTCTCGGTCGTTCTGCAGACCTGGATGCTTTTGTTCCTAAGACAAAAATAATCACTAACATTAGGCTCCATGGGGGATAGAGTCGTCCCTGCAATGCTCTAAGAACTCCTTCTGCAGTTCCAGTCGCCTTTCTGTTGGGCTATGGAGTCAAGCTCGAAACAGCCTGCTGAAAATACATGACGATAAGTAAAAATGAACAAAACAAACATACACGCTCAAAGGAGCTTATTTATGTACAGACTAATACTAATATACTTTGTACATGAGGCTAGGTGAAAGCGAAATTCCACCATAGCCAATCAAGTAACTTCCTGAATGGAAGCTCCTTCCTTTTGTCGATGATTACAAACAGGTGGTGTAACCATGACAGCAGAATGGTTACGCTCTTCAACTTCTCCTTACAGGCTGAAGCTGAGATGAAATAGGGTGGCTCCAATTTATGAAGGAAATGCAACTCCATGTATTCCTTGACAGGCTCATAGGACCAGTGGAAAACTCCAGAAAATTAGCGACAGGCAGCCTCCTCTGCTACACAGCTGTGGATGTGTGGTTGAATATCTATGGTAAGCACAGGTGGGTGGACAGCTGACGTAGGCTGATTGATCTTAGGCGGTGGCTGCTCACTGATCGGCTCTGCGCAGTCTGTAAACTGCATCTTCCACTGCTCCTTTGGTTCATATGGTGCCTCTTCTTGGCTCTCCCAAGGGTCAGAGTCATAATCATCATAGATAGGACCAGTGGGGAAGCTATGCTTTTTAATTTGCTGCTCAGGGGGGTTGATTTCCTCGCATTGTCTTTCATTTGTGAACAGAGGAGAAGGCTCTGCAGTCTTCTCTTGAAAGTTCTCAGTGTCTAGCTCAGAACCCGATTCATAGCTGTCATACACGGGCTGGCTGCTATCCAGGTCATCAATCTGTGATGTGGGGCTCTGCTGCTCCTCAACTGAATAGTCGTTAAAGCTGGGTGAGCACCAAAATTCTTCATCTTGAAAAAAAGGAACAATCTCCAGATCCTCCTTTTCAATCCCAAATGTAAATACATCATGGGAAATCTCGTGAAGAAAAAGGGAATAGTCCTCTTCCCCAATGGCTTCTTTCTTTAAATCTGAGACAGTGGGCTCCTCAGGGGTATAAACTAATGTCTCAACGGCTATGAAATCTTTAATATCCTCTTCAAAAGAGCCGCCAAGAACATTTGCCTCAAGGACTGGAAAATCCTCTGCACATCGTTCAGCTTCCCACCTATCCAGTTGGGCAGAGAGAGATTTTATCAATTCTGAAACTTCACCCAAAGCATCTTCCTCCTCCTCAGGGTCTTCCTCACTCTCATAACCCTCCTCTGATACAGATGAATGGGGATGAGAAAGGACTAATTTCTGATCCAAGTCATCAGGATCATCCTCACAGCCTACGTAAGAAGCAGCTCTATCTTGTATACAGCTGTTGCATCCCTCACAACAGTTATAAAAAATTAACTCAAAGGGATAAAGCTTCTGACAATGGGCAGTGAAAGTTGCATGAAATTCTACGAGTGAAGAAATGCTAGCAGGGGGTAAAGAATGATACCATTTACGAGCATCCCCTGCTAACAAGAACATGAACATTTTCAATAATACATCCTCATGTTGTATCTCCCACTGATGCATGAGTTCATGAAACTCCCAGAGATGCTGAGCAGGGTTGTCCTCTTCACGCTCTCTAAATCTGGGCAAATAATCGCTCCATTCATCCGGAGAAGGGACAGCATTAGGAAAACCAGGAATAGAAGAAAAATTAAAAGGAGAAAACCTTTGAGCCAGGATTTTCTCCATATCGAAACAGTGGAGTCGCCAATCGATCCTCTAATCACGGATTCACCAGGTGAAATATGTGCAGCTTCAAATATGCCTGGTCCTTGTTCACCATCAAAGGCCAGATCTTAACATTGTTGTTACCCCAGGAAGCTTCTCAGACTGAGAAAGCAGCTGTTGAAACCTTCTCGAGAAAGCTCCCTTTCAGGTGTGCTAACAGTAGTCACAGCTGAAACAGTGATGTGGAAACAATGGAGTCGCCACAGTGGAGTCGCCAGGTGCACAGTAGAAATCTTTAAGGGCTCTGATGTCTGATGCACCTTCAAAATCAAAGGCTCAATGTCGTTCTTCCCAGGGAAAATCTTCAACTTCGTCCTCGGCAACGGCGCCAGAAATGTTAGCGTCGGAAGTCACCTCTGGATTGCAGCAGAAGCATAGCCCAACACCCATCAGTTTATGTCACGATTTTTTTATAAAGGGATGATCAGATGGAAGTAAACTCAGAACAATATCATCTCAACTCTGAAACTAGGCCAGGTATGCATGGGCAAGTGAGGTCTTAGACAAACTTCAAACAATGAGTTGTAATAAGGGTGAGTAGGGGGGAAGACTTGCATGAAAAGAGTGTGAGAGTATGTCATAAACATCAGGTTCCTAACAGACTAGAGAAGAAAGTGCCCAAACACAAGACCCTCTTATATTCAAACACAGAAGACCAAGGAATACAATAATGCAACGACAAATCCTTTATCATAACATAACTATAACAATTCATGCGAATCATTCGATCATGAACTCTCTGGTATGAGATGAAAACATAGACGGAGTAAGGAAACTATTTGTCATAAACCAATAAATCTCAGATATAGACACACAACTAGGAAGCCAGAGTGGTTGTTAAAACTTTACAGTCGGGAGCTCAGCTCAACCATCGATACTTACAAAATACAAACACTGAGTTTATATACTCAGGAAAATTCTCCTCACAGAGGCGTTCTTCAGTCACCCAAGGTTGGGTGTCCCTTCAATCAAACTCGTACTGATATCTTTCTTTAAATTCCACCTTAACTACGCATGGCTCCTGTAAGGAGGGTAGCTAAGCCATGAAGTGCTCGTCTAGCATGCGCAGACTTCTCTGTCGAGTCAAGGACTTTGGCATGGCTTCGTTGAGGGAATCGATACATAGGTCCTCTGCGAACAGGCGGCCCGCCAGACCCTCCATTCCCCTCATTTAATGAACGAAAGGAGGCTTCAACCACTTGCCCTTGTCTTCAATTACTTCAATACTAGAAACAGTATGAAAGTCGGGTTCGATGGCACCTAGAGATTGTGAGGATCCCCCCTGCAACTGAACTCGATGTCTTGGCCTCCTTTATGTAGCTCTTTCCTCTCCCCAAGTGACCATGGGCCGTGACCATATGCTTTCGGCGTTCGCGAATATGAAAGGGTTAACCTTTGCTGATAAAAATTGCAATGAGCGATATACCAAGATGGCACAATATGTCACCACGCGTCCCTCTATATCTGACAGCTCTTAACTCTCCCGACGATACCGTGGGCCCCGATCCAGGATTCTCCCGGCACCTCGCGCATCGGAAGGTAACGGAGTTGCTTTTTTCACCTTGGAGTCGCGACGGGCGAAACGTCGAAATGGCACTACTTACTGCCGAGTGTCCCCTCTGGATGGACAGCTGAAAATGCTTCGTGAAGTTGCGGGCCCCAGCTTCTATGCTTTTGACGCTATCGGGGTTTGGGGTTTCACGATGTTGAACAACACGAAACTCTCACCCCATTAACTCCCGAACGTCGAAACTCCGATGCGGCCGAATCCTGCGCCACGCGTCACTGGATCGGACGACCCAGATTTAGCCTTGAAATATAAGGGCTTTCTTTGGCGCTATATGTCGGGTAACTTGGTAACCCCGAGATCCCAATGACCGTTGATCTGCTTCGTGGACGGATCTCAGCTATAGACATTAAAACCTTGCCCACTCGCCTGACTTGTAACCGGAAAGTTGGTCCTTCCGCTGCTGCACTTGGGTTTTTCCCGATCGTTCTGCAGACCTGGATGCTTTTGTGCCTAAGACAAAAATAATCGCTAACACAAGGTTCCCTACTTGAAATGAGGCTATGAATCTAACCTTCTCATTAATTATTTTTTTCACACCAATGTGTGTATGCTCAACGATCCATTGAATTGTCTCAGTGCAAGGCACCACCACTGTTCTAGCAACCACATTATGTAATTGTGATCTCCTGCGATGTTTCATGACAATTGCATGACACTTTTGTTCCCAAGTTGGGTTAGAGAATGTTGGAACTCATGTTTCATCCTTAATCAAATGGTAAATTTCCCAATACGTATGGGCTCCCTAAATGCTTGTAGTATTAGAAGTGTCTAAATAGGTAGGACACATTGGTTCTTTATGACGGGGTTCCATGCTAGTAGTTTTGACCTACTTTGGCTTCTTATTTTTATGTTTCCCAGGAGCCATATAGAAAGTTTTGCAATTTATCCATTTCAAACAACATGGCATGTGAGTGAAATTAGGGAAAACTACTTCAAAATATAAACCCCAATTGAAAACAGAAAATATTCACTCCCTTTGGATCAGGAAAACTATATGTTAGAGGTTTAGTAGGGATTGAATTCATAGCATTCATTTCCAATTTCAAAAACTAGGCCTCAACCTAAATTTTATAACATCTTTTGAAAACACTGACAAGCACCATAGTTAATGATGCTAATATAGATGAGATAACGAATGTAAGGCAAAACTACCACTTCATATTCAAACTAAGGAATAATCCAAATGTGAGGAAGTTATTACCAAATTCATTGAAATTTAGAAAGAAATTGTGCTCCTACTAGTTCACAGTGGAAACATTCAAAACAAAAGGAGCATGTGTATGCAAGGGAAGGTCAGAATTTGATTATGGAGATGAAGGGAAGTTCTACCTCTGATGCTAAAAAATGTTATAGTAGGGCCCATTTGTTGTTCAAAGCTACTAAATAAATAGGTGAATTTGAATTACAACGTCAAACAATCCTCATTTGAATAACACTTGTATAAAAGCTAAGGGATTGTTTCAGTTAGAGGAGAACTATGTATTGAATTAAATGAAGGTTCCAAAATCTTGAGTAGAGGAAAATATGACATGTTTTAGGTGATACAAGTCTTTGAATGTTCGATGGGCCTCAAATTGTACTAACACTCCTTGGTGTCGAAAGCTCTTGGGTAAATGATGCCTTATTCAAATGTTATGGATTTATTATAAACGATATTGCATTTAATTTTGAATGTGAGGGGAGATCTATGTCATTCAAAAATACATGGGTGATATCCTACATTAATTTGAAAATATCAATGATAAGATTGCATATTAAATTCCAAATATTACATAAAAAGGGGGCATTAAATGTTAAATGTGAGATTTGAATGTTTTTCTAGCCCTGATGAACTATCAAATTCTTTCAAAAGTTATAACTATTCAAATGATATTTGAAACATTGATGATTAAGTTCCAAAGTGACCCAATGAACCATTGGGTGATTTTGAAAGATCTTCCATTCAAAGGTTAAGAATGGTCTGATGCACATCATCATGCCCAATGAATCATTGATGCACATCATCATTCCCAGTGAACCATTGAGGAGCCTCAAAATATGTTTGTTTGGAAATCAAAATGGGGTGATGAACTATCAAGGGAATTTTGAACTTTTAAAGGGTCGATCTCAAAAATATCCTTGATGAATTAACATTGAGTGTCTTGTAAAAGAAATCAAATTCGAAAATAAGAAAAGTCCCAATGAATTATCAATGGAGGATTGATAGTGTATCAGGCCACTGTTGAAATCATTAATTCTAAAAGTACAAGGAATTCTAATGGCTCTCTTTCAAATAAAGTAAACCACTCCCTAATAATCCATGAAGACCTTGAAGCAATTTTAGGATTTTGAAACCCTTTCAACCAAACATCAGCATAATCAGGTAGAATACCATATGATAAAGCTCATGAAATGAAGTAGATTCAAATTCAATAGCTCAAAAAATCAATAAAAGAGTGGGGGAAAGTGTGAGGACTTGGGGCTTGTTAAGGCCTCAATGGGACTAGATAACAAATTAACAATGTTAATTATAACATCCCTATACCTAATGACAAGGTTAAATTGTTGTAGATAAGACATCCACATGTTATTCCTTACTTGTTGCAACTTGCTTTACATCTACAAAAATTATAAAGGCTTATGGTTGGTGTGGATCACTATCCCATTCCCTAAAATATAAGATCTCCAATAATATATGTTGCTTGATGTAAACTTAAAAGTTTCTTGTCATAGGTAGGACACCATAACACCAATCCATTATGTTGATTCTAAAAACCACACAAATCAACAATTAAATATTAATCTCTTGCAGGATATGGATAGGTAAAGTGGAATTGATACCCAGGTTTAGAACCCAATAATTCCTCATGTAACATCCCTGCTATAATCCTCATTTTAATTAATGCTTAGTATAGATATAATGGGTGGTTATGGCCAAACAATGTATATGTGAATTGTATTTCTAAGTTTTAATAATAAAATTTGATGTCAATTGTTGGATGACATGGGTAGAGATGGGGGTTGAATTAATCCACAATAGAGGGGAGGGTCTAAGAGAATGGCTAAGAGAGGGGCCAAGGGGGGATTACCCATGTCTATTAATTCTACCCGCATTCCTGAATTTTTATTATCATTATATATTAAACTCTACTTTCTAATTGAGTGTCCCCAAATCAAATCAGTAAATGCATGTAAGAGAGTGGGTGTGAGAAGTCACATCCCATAGTTATTGGGAGCATGGGGGATAAGTACAATCATCTTGGGGAAGTGTGTGAGTCAAGAAAGCAAGAAAAAGCAGAGAAATTTGTATGGGCGGGGATTACATTTTTAGATAATAATGTTTTTTACATGAACAACAAGAAAAGAGCAGAAAAAGAGAACTTGGAATTGGAGAAACCATGGAGGGATAATTCTGAAGCATGTTGGAGTGTTTCTAGAGTGTATTTGGAGAAGAATACTGAAGAACCGGGTTGTTGGGACTGAAGAGTGAACTCCTGTGTGAGTTGCACCGTAACAAGTGTTTGTTGTTGTTTGATGGTAATTTTTCTGACAGTGAGTTCCCTTGAGTTCCCAGTAGAGATATTCCTAGTTACTTTTTCTAGAGAGACTATGATAAATGAATGGGACACCTGAGGGACTGAGATCAGTGAAGGGGAACATTCCTTGGGTTGGGAAATTCGAGATAAAGAGAGCTAGTGGAAAATATGGATAGTTGTAAGAGAATATTGGTGGGTTGTGGGATTTATGAGATGTGAGTAGATAGTGAGAGACCGCCCTATTTTTTGGATTGTTATCCCCAGCTTGGGGCTGACTTGTTGTTGATATTTGGAACATCAAGTCTATGTTTGGGTGGAGCGTTCATCCCAAGCATCTGGTTGCACAACGATTTTTAAAGATAAGTGTTTTATCTATTATATGAGTTCTATTTATGAGTTTTAATTGTTGTGCATGAACTTTATGTATGAGACTGATTTATATGTTTTTGTAATAAGCTATTATTTTCATTAATGTGTGATTCAGAATATTCATTGGTGGCCAAGATCAAATACAAGGAGTCAAACCCTGATTAAGAATATGATTCTGAAAATATTGGTAAAGGAAAAATCATTGACGCAGACCCCACTGCTATTGTTGCGATCGTAGCAATTCAACCAGAAGAACCAACAGATCCTGAAGAGGGGGAGCACCTTTTTCATTCATAGATGTGGGTGAAAGGGACCTCATTGCATTTTATTGTTGATAGCAGAAGCCATAAGAACATCATCTCAGTAGAGGTCGTCAAGCAGTTGGGATTGTCGACAACACCACACCCACAGCCATACAACATCGGGTGGCTTCACCAAGGACGAGATCTTCGCATCAGCCAGCAATGTCGATTGTCATACGACATCCATCCCTTCAAGAATGAGGTATTATGTGATGTTTCCCCACTAGATGTCTGTGATGTCCTCTTGGGCCAACCATATATGTGGAGACACCATGTTGTTTATGAGTCTCGACCCCGTAGTGTCATTGTTACTTTGGGGGGTCATCTCTACAGAATACTAGAGGTAGTTCCAACTATTGTTCCGCCTAAACAGTGCCGCAAGGTAGTATCTCATACTGCAAAATTCATCATCTTCACAATATGTTTAAAAGGGGAACAGAAGGACACTGCAACCACTACAGCCTCGCCCAAAGCACCTTATATCCAACAGAAGTAGATCGACAAGGTTGCAGCAAAGTGAAAAGATTCCTTCTACACACAAGAATATCATGTATCCAGACTGGATAAAAAGGTCCAACCCTTCCAGCCACATGTTTGTGACAAACTTCCACAAACTGAGCAGCGTGACATCTCCAGCAAGGCAAGCAGCTCACCAAGATTCAGATTCAGCAAACATTTTTTCCTCTCCCTCGGGCACTCAACGCAATGGAGACCATTGCTTCCTAAGGAGGGAGGATTGATCCAAGTGGATATCGATGGCCACCCACCTTTTCCAACTGGCTCAAAACAGTTTTCTGGCAATTTTGGCAATTTACTATTTTTAGCAGTTTTAACTTTCGGGGCCATTTTGAGGGCCTAAATGAAGGTGTTTCGGGATCGAGATTCTCAATGATAGCTGAAGGCATGATTGAGCCCCCAAAATGAATCTCATCGACGATACCTTTCCAATAGGCTATCATATGCCTAAAACAAAGATCGTATGCAAAAGTTACGACCCTGGGAAGTTGATGTACTAACTTACCCAAACGAGACCCACATGACTTTTGGCACTTCATGTCCTAGGGTTATGTTTTTGGATGTCTAGGGTTTTTGGCATTCCTGTTTATTGTAAAAAGGCCTTCAAAGCCTCATTGTAATCATCTTCTTGCGAATAAACGCAACCATCACATCTCTTCTTAGAGATAAGCCACCACCATTCCAACAAGCTTGTTTCCGCTGCATTTTACAGTTTTAGCTTATTTCCTTATTGAATAGAAAACCAATTTTACTGTATCTCTGTTATTTTGTGTTAAGCACCTGTTAATAATCTGTAGTCATTTTGTTCTGCTCATAAAATCTGGATCAGAGGTATCAGAGTGGTCTGCTCTTTGTCGTCTTAATGCATGTCCCCAATGAGGTTGGAGTACAAAGAGTTGGGTCTCGAGCTTGTTTCTCTTGAGGACAAAAGCCCTTGCACACCCAAGCGACCTCTCATGGCAGGAGAAAATAAAGATGACAGGACAAGAGATCCTTTCAAACTGTTGATTGAGGATTCCCTCGCACAACAAAAGGAACGAGATGATAGATAGTTTCATGAAAATCCTTCGACGACTACCAACAGGCGACACATCTTCTTCAAGTGGAGGTGCCACCCCCTTCAAGGTACAAATAAACTTCGATATTCCTATATTTGAAAGTCAGAAAGATGCATATGTTGTAGACAAGTGGTTGAATCTACTAGAAGGGTATTTTTCTGTCCATAACTTTTCGAATAGAGAAAAGATTACTTTTGTGCTCCTCAAAGCCATTCCCCACGTCAACGATTGGTGGGAAACTTTCTGTGAGAAAAAGGAAATAGAGGAACCCTCACTATTTATAGTCACGACCACCTAGGATTCCTTTAGGTATGTTATTAAGGAACAATACTACCTCATCGAAAGTTATGACGACTTGTATACCAAATGGACCACACTACGACAAGAAAGAGACTAAGCAGTGCCATATTTCACGAATATCTTTCGTACCTTGTGCACCAAGCTGGGTATCAAATATTCGGAGTGACATATGGTGCTCAAGTATCGCGACACTCTGCATAGATACATCCAGACCGAAATGAAATTTTTGGACATCTCATCCTTGGGCACGGCCTACTGATATGCTATCAAAATCGAGCAGAAGCTCAAACAAAAGATGCGACAATTTGGGCCTGGGAACCCCTCACAACAAAAGCCAGGAAAGTGAGGCCCCAACCCATAGAACAAAGGACATAGAAAATATGGACAGTATTAGGACAACCAGTCCAAGCCGCAAGTAAATAAGGAAACTGGAAATACAAAGAAATATACCGGGAAGTGGTGCGACTTCCATAAGAGCCCTTGGCATAACACTGCTGACTACTGCTCAAAGAAGACACTGGTGGCTCAAGTGAAAGCCTCTGAATCAGATGCAGGTTCAAACTCTGAGCCAGAACCAGAAAGGGGAAGACAGATCATTGATGCAGAACCCAGTGCCACCGTTGCTACCACCAAGCTCCAGCCTGGTGAACCAGACAAGCCAGAATAAGGAAAATGCCTCTTCCATTCATAGATGTGGGTAAAAGGAACCCCACTGCACTTCAACGTGGATAGAGGTAGCTAGAAGAACCTCATCTTAGTAGAGGTCGTCAAGCGTATGGCCCTGCCGATAACACCGCACCCACAACCCTACACCATTGGATGGCTCTGCCAAGGAAGCAATCTCCGCGTCAGTCAACAGTGTCGATTGTCGTACGACATCAAGCCCTTCAAAGACAAGGTATTGTGTGATGTTTCTCCTCTCGAAGTTTCTAATGTTATTTTGGGCCAACCTTATTTATGGAAACTTCATGTTGTATATGAGTCTAGGCCTTGTAGTGTCATTATTACTTTGAACAAGAAATTTTACATGATATCTGAGGTAGTCCCACCTAGTGCTATTTCCTTGATCTCTGCTAAGCAATGCAGGAAGGTCATCTCTTAGATGTGGAAGTTTTTCTTCTTCGTGATTCACTCTCAGAATAAGCGAAAGATCATAGCCACATCCAGGGTCTCTGCAGCCGACCTCTCCACATAGTAGAAGAAAGTAGATAAGGTCATGGAAGAATACTCAGATATCTTCTCCTCACCTACCAGGGTACCTCTGCACTGCCAAGTCAAGCACCCCATCGATCTGACCCCTGACACATCGCTTCCCAATGGGCCAGTCTATCGTCACTCTCTGTTAGAGAATGAGGAGATCAAGCGACAGATCCAAGAACTGCTCCACAAGGGGCACATCCATCTCACTTCATCACCTTGGGGGATCCCAATCGTGCTAGTACAAAAGAAAGATGGAACCTGGCAACTTTGCATTGATTACCCGGCTCTGAATAAAATCATAGTAAGAAACTGATACCCGATTCCCCAAATCGACGACCTCCTTGATCAACTCACGGGGGCCAAATACTTCAGTAAGATTGATCTGAAGTCTGGCTACCACCAAGTCCCAATAGAATATATAGATGTATGGAAAACCACCTTCAAGTCAAAGGAAGGCCTTTTTGAATGGTTGGTCATGCCCTTTGGTTTGAAAAATTCTCCAATCACTTTCATGAGGATAATGGATGATATCCTATGACCATTCACCAATACTTTTGTAGTGGTGTATCTAGATGAAATTCTCATTTACAACAAGAGTTGGGCCGAACATTTGCAGCATATTCAGCAGGTTCTACACACCTTGTGGTAGCACAAGATATATGTCAACTTGGAAAAATGATCCTTCGGCATGGACAGGGTCCATTACCTGGGCTACATAATTGATCAGCATGGCGTACATGTGGATCCAACCAAGATCCAAGTCATCCATGACTGGCCAGCCCCAACCACACTCACTGAGATTTGGAGCTTCTTGGGCCTTGCTAATTTCTACCACAGGTTCGTGTTGGGATTCTCCCATATTGCACAGGCCCGTAGCCAAATAACCAGGGGTGTTGGTAAGTCAAAATTTGTGTGGGGCCGGTCCCAACAACAAGCATTCGACGATTTGAAGCAACGCTTGTGCTCAACCCTAGTACTTTCACTACCAAACCTGCAACATCCCTTTGAGATCGAGACAGATGCTTCAGATTATGCAGTGGGCGTCGTTCTCACTCAACACGACCACCCTGTGGCCTATCATAGTGAGACACTATCAGATGTTGTCTGTAAGTACCCTACTTACGACAAAGAAATGTACTCCATTCTGAAAGCTTGCCGCCAGTGGAGACATTACATTCTTGGGAAGGAAACAATCATTCACACTGATCATAAGCCATTGTAGTTCATGCAGACACAAGGAAAACTGTAGAATGATCACCATCAAAAGTGGTCCACATACTTGCAGCAATTCCACCTCAACATCAAGTATAAAATAGGAAGCACCAATCATGTCACTGATTGGCTCCGTAGACCGCTAGTCACGACACTCACCACAGTGCTAGACTCCTATGGCCATGAGACCTCTGGATGGCCCCAACTCTATGAGACAGACCTAGACTTCACCACCACCTACCAAATGTTGGATGCAAACGCAATTGTCGATAATTTCCAGCTTCAGGATGGGTTGTTGTGTCGTCTGGGCCATATTTGTGTTCCATCAAGTGAGCGAGCGAAGATGATCTAGGAAGCCCACTATAGTCAGGTGGAAGGGCACTTCGGCATCGAAAAGAAAGTGGCGATGCTATAAAAACATTTCTATTGGCCGAAACTTCATCAGGAGGTCAACAAGCATATCATGTCCTGCACTGTCTGCGCTATTGCCAAAACAACCACTAAGAAACAGGGCATGTACACCCCTCTTCCTACTCCTGACAGACCATGGGAATCCATCTCAATGGACTACATGTTGGGCCTCCCATCCACCAAGTGGGGAAATGACTATATTTTTGTGGTTGTTGATCACTTTTCTAAGATGGTGATTTTGGTTGCCTGCAAGAAGAACATCACAGCAGAGGCCACTGCTAAGCTCTTCTTTGAACGAGTCTGGGTACATTTTGGAATCCCACAAACCATTGTCTCAGATCGGGACAGTTAATTTATCAGCACATTCTAGTCAAGCCTCTAGTCACTGTTGGACACCAAGCTCACCAAATCCACAGCCTTCCACCCCCAGACAGATGGCCAAATCGAGGTCATCAATCGAATGATTGTGCATATCCTTCGCATGTATAATTCAAAGCACCCTCGCACATGGGATGAGAGCCTTCCCTATGTCCAACATAGCTACAACTGAGCCCTGCATATCTCAACCAGCCACATCCCCTTTCAGGTGGGGTTTGGATTCCAACCATTGGGTCCCATAGATGTTACACTTCCGCTTGCAGTCACCTCGACCGACTCATCTCTTGCTCCAAATGAAGCTGACAAAGCCACCCGGTTCATTGAGCGAATCCAACACATCTTCCAACAGGTTCAGGATATCCTACAGAAGTCCAATGTCAAGTACAAGTAGCACCATGATCAACATCGAGTGTTTCATAAGTTTCAGGTGGGAGACAAATTTTGGTTGCACTTACAGAAAGAACACTTTACAGGACCCCATCGGAAGCTTCACCCACTCTGTTATGGTTTGTACACCATCACCAAGGATGTGGGGGATAATTCTTTTGAGCTCAACATTCCTCCTTTCCTTGGCTTGCACCCAATGTTCAACATGGATCTCCTTTGCCCTTATTTCCCACCATTATTGGACACTTCAGACGTAGCAGAGCAACTGACACCAACATAGCTCAACCCCAACTACATACAACAGGAATCCAACGATAAGATTGTGGACACACAGATCAAGGGCACTCGACAACAAAGGATCCATCTTTATCGAGTCGTCAAATCAAGGCAGCTCCTGCACCAAGGCAAGTGGCTCACTCAGGGCCAAATTCAGCAAAAATTTCCTCATCTGATGGGGGAACTCAACGAAATGGATACCATTGCTTCCTAAGGAGGTATAATTGATCTAGGTGGATATCATTGGCTGCCCACCTTTTCCAATTGGCTCAAAACAATTTTCTGACAATTTTGGCAATTTACTATTTTTAGCAGTTTTAACTTCCAGGGCCATTTTGAGGGCCTAAATGAAGGTTTTTATGGATTGATCTTCTCAATGATATCCTAGTACATTATTGATCCCCCAAAATGAATCTCCTCGACGATACCTTTCCAACGAGCTATCATACGCCTAAAACGAAGATCATATGAAAAAGTTACGACCCCAGGAAGTTGATGTACTAACTTACCCAAACGGGGCCCACATGACTTTTGGCACTTCATCTCTTAGGGTTAGGTTTTTGGATGTCTAGGGTTTTTGGAATTCCTGTTTATTGTAAAATTGCCTTCAGAGCCTCATTGTAATCATCTTCTTGTGAATGAACATAGCCGTCACATCTCTTCTTAGAGATAAGACGCCACCATTCCAACAAGCTTGTTTCCGCTACATTTTACAGTTTCATCTTATTTCCTTATTGAATAGAAAACCAGTTTTCCTGTATCTCTGTTATTTTGTGTTAAGAACCTGTTAATAATATGTATTCATTTCATTCTACTCATAAAATATGGATCATATATAGTCTCATGTGTGACTAAGGTGAGATGCTACTAGAAAGTACATGACCCCACTAGAGGTAGCCTTAGTGATGACCTAAAGGGATATTATATTTCTTGTGGAAACTATATAGGCTCAAACCCCCTTTTGGTCCTGGAGTAAGACCTAAAACTACTTTTTCTTGGCTAAGAGATCATCTTCCTCAAATGTAAGAAAACATGTTAATGACCCAAGACCCAAGGGTATCTCACAAGAGTGAAAGTTTTCCCCCATATGGACCACTAGTGGGTCACTTCAGGTGGTTTGGTTTTCCTTGAATATAAGTGACGAGTGAGCTTGAGGGAGCTTTCATTCACAGATAACAATAAGTGATGATTTTCCTCATTATGGTTGACCACTAAATTATGATAGGTTTTTCCACCTTCAAAACAAAATAATAAAATAAAACAACTTGTTTAAGAAAGTGATAAATATAGGAGAGATGGGAATCATTTACCCTATATGTTTTTGTGTTATTTTTCTTTCTTTGGATGCAATTGAGACCATAATTTCATCTCATATTTCCACCCTTAAAATAGTTTTTTTTTGTTGTAATTAAGGATGCATGGGAGAATATGTATACTAAAAGTGACGTTATTTTTTACTCCATCAATGAGTCTATTTTCAACTCTATTACTAACACTTTTTTTATTGGAATGTTTTTTTCAACCATGGAAATTTCACTCAGTGACTTCTGGATTCAATTATTGGATAAGTGGCCAACATTATTTTTATCGGTATTGTCGATGTTATTTTTTACATTATCATCGACTCTATGTATGTTGTTGTTGATTGTAAGATCAACACTATTTTGACCAAGTTTTTCATTATAATTTTGGGCACAATATGATAACTTGATCCTAATACAATCATTAAAGTGGATGCTATCATCAATTCAAGTTTCTTGCAATTAGAATATAAAAATAAAATTCTTAACTATTTAATACCCAAATTTTGTGTAAAAGGACAAAAATTCTAAAAACTAGAATAATTTTATTTTGAACTAATTTGAAGTCAAACTTAGATGGTAATTTTGGACTTGTTATCACTCAAAATATAGGTTGGGAAAAGTTTAACCCAATCCATGAGATGGCAATAACTGTGGGAGAGTCTAACCACTATCACCTTAGAGAAACCCACCCCTCACTTTAGTGAAGGAGAAATCCAACACAAGGGAGGAATCTTGGGTGACCCTAAGGGGAAAAGAGAAAGAAAGTGAGGTTATTGAAGTGGTAGCCCTGTAGGTCAAACTACTAAGTAGAGAATCTCTTGGAAGCAAGTCTCAAAGATGGTTAATGATTTCCAAGTGCTTGAGTACCTACAGAAGATAGTTGTACCTACCCGAGACACAAGAAGAGCAAGCATATAAGATCAAAGATTAAGTGGACAAGGAAGTTAATCTTGTTGTCCCAAACTACAATAGTAAACACGAATATATGTCAACAAGGAATAAATTTGATTACTGCAGATTTAACCACTCAAAGCACCAAAGATTTATTGAGAGAGGAAGCACAAAACATGTAGATTAATTCCCAATACTCTAGCACAAACTTTAGTGGTATTAGAGGGTTGTTATGTGATGTTTTCAAAGTATATTTGTAACATCCAAATGGATGTAGAAAATATTTTCTACAACAACAAGTTTCAGCCACGAGAATAAGCAAGTAATTCGACAAAAAGTTCACCAATAAGTAGTAGAATGATAGTAATGGATTACAAGCAAATTTCCACAGTTGAAATGCAAGTTAAAATTGAATATATATAGTGATTTGTTGCAGCCCTAATGACTGTATATTTTAGTTATGACATCAATAAGATATCATTGGAAAAATAATAAGCCTAGTGGCTAAAGCAATCTATTAGAGCATAGAATTGATTCCACTTCGAACAATTTGGAAATCTCATAAAATCATGTTACCCAATGCAAGTAATTGTATTTCTCCAATGCAAAAATAAGATTAGTACCTTTTGAAATATGAGTAAATGGAGTCTTGTATGTAATAGTTAGATCCACAATATCCCTAGGGGTGTAAGCCCTTTTACTTCCTAGGGCATGCAAATCAAACTTAGGTAAATCTAGGAGGGTGTGCACCCTTGTACACCTCCTAGCAACCTTTTCCCAAAAATGACTTAACAACTAGAAATGAGATGAATATTGATGGAGAGTGTATTCACTTATACTCCTAGGGTTTCAACCAATAACACTAAGAAAAAACAAGAAGAACTAACAAATTGCAGATTTTTCTTACCAATTCCAAGAGAGATGCAATATAAAACCCTAGTTCACCAAGTAAGTTCCACCACAAAGAAAGAGAGTAATCTTTCAAGAGGTTTGCACCACCTTATCTCCACAATTCACCAAGAAAAAACACCAAAATACATTTGCACAAGAGAGAGATATCCAAGTTTCCCAAATAAGGCACAAATTTCAATCGAGTATCCTTCTCTAAATGGGAGAGCTATGATGTAAAATGAAAATGAAATGATTCTTATTTATACAAAACTACTAAAACGTTTTGTCCACTTAACTTTAGGGTAAACCATAAAATAAGGGAGGAATTTCCCTTTATTTTACCCCATTACAATTTTAAATTTGATTTTTCACATAAGAAAACTCTAAAGAAGCACGACGTCACTCTTTTAGGGAAACGTTTGGCAATTTGAGAAAGTCCTTTGAGCTTGGAGATGAAAATTTGGGCCTCCAAAGGCCTCCCTCTCATACACTATGGTTTTCTCCAGCAAGCTAAATCTTTCTCTCCATAAAAAGTGCCAAGTGTCAAGTTAGCAACACTACCACCATCCAAACCCTATCCTAAACAAGACATCAAGCCCTAAGATGTAGTGTTATAGCCTCTAAAGGAAAATCATTGGGGTGATGAAGGGCTAGGATGGGTCCTCTAAGGTATCTCTAAGGTCTACAAAGGCTATCATCCTCATCCAGTGTGCGGGGCATGGAATCCAACATGTGAGTTTCATGCCCCAAGAAAGCCCAAGCTAAGCTTGTTCTTCCAAAACTATCCATCAACAAGGTCCTGCAAAGAAAAACATATATTCCCTCCAAGGATCTCAAGTCAAAGCATCATGGAAATTAAAATTACATTAAATATAAGAGCCATCTGAGCCTGTACATCAAAAAATACCTCATTAAAATAAACAAGAGCTCAAAGACCCTATACAATTTTCTGAGTTTAGGTATGGGAGGGTTGACAAGGTGACCTATTGGGTGAATCATTCCCTAAGTTAAGGAGTGTTTCCTAGGTGGTCCCCCCTCTAATCCTTGTGGGGAAGATGAAGTGGATGGAGGAAAGAATTTCTAGCATGGGGTACATGATATATGATGGTTCGTAGTGTCTCATTTATGGGTTCCTTTATAGAGGGTGTGCTACACCTTCATTTTCAATGCATCATTTTTCCAAGCCCATTCTTTTGCCTTTTTCTTGTAAATTTCCAAGTTGAAGACAATGTGTGGGACTTCTACCTAAGAATGAAAAACATTACCCACACATTAATCTACCTTGGTCATCATGATTTACCAGGTTGAATTCAATAAGGGGCACTAAAAGGAAATGCATGGCCCACAAATGATCTACCCTGGTTGGCATGAGTATTAGTTTGAATTTATTTATTTTATGGGTCCCTTGTTTTTCTTGCGATAAGCATTTCATTGTTCTTGAGATCCCTTGGGAAATCATCTAGAAGGTTCATAACTTTTTCTTTTATCTTTTTCCAGCTAGAAGCCTTTGGGCCTTCAGCCCCTTCTTCCCATTAAATGAGGGACAATCCCTTCTTAGGTCAGTACACCTGAAAATCCCAAAAGATAAAGAGATTAGGGGATGGAGTGTGGAAAATTACAAGTATTGTCGGGAATGGCATGATGAATCGTCAAGGGGACCTCCTAGTAGCAAACCCATCCATAAGGGTGAGCACTTACTGGGGTGAAATGTAAACCACCAAGGTGAAACAGGGTAAAGAGCATAACTTCCAAGCAGATGTTACATAATCAAAATAAATTCACAATGCAACATACTCAAAATGCCTTAAATATTAAAGTGACACTTACCATGATACCTGAATTGTATCTCATGGAGCAAGACCCATCGTCTTCTTGAAGCAAGTTTATGTGGTGGATGCCATCATGATGAGCTCAAAAAGGTGGTGGTAAAGTAGGCTTCTTTCTGTGCAAGTGGACGTTGCTAGCCATCCATCTCTTGATACTCCATGTCTTCAACTTGAGGGCCTCGAGACATCATCTCTTTAGTTATCCCTAGGAATTGGGGATAACATTTGGCTCCTACTTGGGGACATGTACTTGTTGTAGAGTGCATGAGAACCACAACATCTCCTGGTCAGACCTATTTATACACTAAAACATTAAACCATAAAATCTAGGGTATCTCTATCGCCCTTTGTCGATATACATCAAAATAAAAAATTTAAAATTGACCACTAATCTAGAAAATAAAATTTCACACCTTTTCAGAGAAAATTTCTAAACTAAATATGTAATATGATGAAAGCAGTATGCAAGTAGAGAAAAATGAAATGCAATGAGTAATCAAGATGAAATTGCAAGAAAGAAATATTACCTACCTACTTATCTGGGGTCTGGGCCTTGAATAAGTCAACTACCACCTTGGAAATAATTTTTGAGGAGGGATCTAATTACTGGAAATGATATCCACCTCCCTTATGTTGTGGAAAAATAAAAAGAGTCTAACCCTGATATCTCCTCTATCTTGTAGGGTCCCAACCACAGACTATCAAACTCCTGATGCATACTAGGTTTTTTTTTTTTTGTGTCCCACATTAGGACCTAGCCCCCCTTCTTGAAATCTCTTTTCCTTTCTCTACGATCAAATTCCCCTTTTATTTTTTCTTAGTTCTTTTCCATTTGATCAAAATCCATTCTTCGAGTTTCATCCAAATCTATGAGTTGATCAATTCACCCCTGCAATGCTTCTTTATCCATGGTGAAGCATTGATCCATTTTCAAGTATGAAATGTGTAGGTTCATAGGTAGTTTTGTTTCTAATCCATAAACCAATTCAAAATGGGTTTTCACGGTAGAGGTATTAGTAGTTGTTTGTTCTACTCATAAGGCATACTTAATATTGATACCCCAACTTTTCTTTTTCTCTCCAACAATATTCTTTACAATATTCATTATGTTCTTATTCTTGGATTCTTCCAATCCATTTCCTTGAGGACAATAATTCAAGGAGTGCGACAGGACAATTCCATATTTGAAACAAAATTCATTGAGTTCCATCAATCTAAAGGCCTTGGCATTATCAATGGTTATCTTGGTGGGAACGTCAAATCTAGTGATAATATTTTCCTCAAGGAATTTCATTACAACCTCTTATGTTTCTTTTTTTGTTGGGATAACTTACACCCATATGGTGAAGTAGTCGGTGGCAGTTAAAATCCATCAGTAACCATTACTAGAGTTGTCCTTGAACTCGCCAATGAAATCAAGTCCCCATTGTTGAAAAGGTGATTCTATGACAATTTGTTTAAGAGGAAGGGTTGGAAGGAGTTGTTTCCCGGTAAATAACTGACAAGGCTGACAAGATTTGACGTATCAATGAGTGTCAAAAAAAATAGTGGGCCAATAATATTCTGCCCTTAGGATTTTATGGGTAGTATTTCGGGCTACAAAATGGCCTACACAATATCCTGAATGAAAATCGATGATTAACTTGTCAACTTCTTCCTTATTCACACTTTTTAGGATCACCCCATCGTGATTCCTCCATCTAAGACCATCCTGTATCAATAAATACTTCATAGCCTTGAGCCTTAGAGCTCTCCTTTTATGATCAACTAAATGATCATGGAAATTAAGATTCCTCAAATAGTAAATAATATATGAGTACCATTCATCATTCTCAATTTCACTAACAACAACATTGATTTGTTCTTTTTCTCCCATCTCGATGGCCTCCTTATTTCTTTCTGTCAACATTTTAGCTATCCCTTGGCCTTTTATTATCTTGCATGGTTTGATCTCCAAGTCGTATTCTTGTATCTATGAAACCCATTTTCCCCTTGATCCAAGACAATCCTATTGTGATAAGACATCCTTTATGGCAGGGTAAGGAAAGAAAGATTTGATCTTTGTTGTATCCCACATAAGTTCTAAAATGCTTGAGGGACTTGACAAGAGCATAGGCTTGTTTCCATGTAATGGTGTAAATTATCTCTGAGTCCTTAAGGGTTTTTCTCATGAAAGCGATCATTTGTTCATCTCCTTGATCAGTCTTTTGCAAAATAACTCCTGTGATGGTATATTTTGAAGCAAAAGAAAAAATGATGAAGTCTTTAGAAAAATTTGGGTTGACCAGGACTAGTGAGATAGTTATTGTTTCTTTGATATGTTGGAAATCCATCTTACCTTCATTGTCCCATTTGAAAGGTACATCCTTATTTAACAACCAATTTAGGGGCTTCACGATTTCAACAAAGTTTATAATGAACCTCCTTTTAAATTTGATCTAGCCAAAGAAGGACTACAAGGATTTCTTATCTTTAGAGAGAGGGACCTTCCTGATGGTTTCAATTCTAGAAGGGTCTATCTAGATTGCATATTTCCAAATGATACGACCTAATAAATTTCCTTTATCCACACCAAAACTTGTTTTCTTAGGATTAAGAGAAATGTTATATTCTCTGTACCATTGAAAGATTGTTCTTAAGTGTTGTATGTGTTGACCTATTTTATTGGAGATAGGGGTTAGGTCATCCTAGTAAATCTCTATAAGTTTCCCAATTAGGTCCCTAAAATCATAATCCATGGCATGTTGGAAACTGGCTCCCATGTTGGTCAATCCAAAAGGCATTCTCAAATATGTGTAAGTTCCCCAAGGGGTAGTGAAAGCGATTTTGAGATGGTCATCCTCTTTCACTAGTATCTGGTTGTATCCTGAAAATTTGTCAAGCATGGACATCATCTCTACTTCGGTGACCCTTTGCAAAATATCTTCTATGTCTGGTAAAGGATAATTGTCTTTAAGTGAGTCATAGTTCAAATTTATGAAATCAATGCATATCATAATATCAACAGTCTTCTTCCTAACAATGAATATATTAGACACCCAAGATGAGTACCCGATGGGATTGATTATCCCTGCCTCAACCATCTTTTTCAACTCCTTTTGGAATTGTGGGGAAAATTTCAGATTCATTCGTCTGAGCTTTTACTTGAAGGTTTTTGTGCCTTCTTTAAGGGGGACAACATGTTGTATAATGTTTTCCTAGTAATCCTTCAAATATTCATATGACCAAGAAAAAACATCCTTAAATTCCCTTATGAGGGAAATCAACTTCTCCCTCTCGTCATGAGTTGTTCCTTTTCCAAATTTGACCATTTTTGGGGATTTCTTGGTGCCAATATTGAATTCAATGACTTCATCATCAATTTTTCTTGATTCCTTCCCCTTGTACATGTCATTTCGATAAAAAGGTCTCTCTAGGGGAATGGCACCTTTGGGTAAGGGTCCATCTGCTAAATCAATGATCTCAATATTCACTTCCTCTGTTGAAATGGACAATTGACACTGAGAGGGGGGGGTGAATCAGTGCCACAAAAATTTGGATAATTTTCCTCTTTTCATAAATTAACTAAACAACATATATTTATTTAATTCTCTCAACCAATATATAAAATCATAAATATTTTATTTATTTATTTAACTTGAATGCATACATAAGATAAATCTTTGAATATATTCAAATTCAAGAAACTATGAGAGACACAACTCTCTGTTACAAGACCCAACTTGTAGTTCTCAGATCCAACTGAGAAATGAGGAATCCAACCCTCATAACAAGACCCAACTTGTTGATCTCAGATCCAACTGAGATGTGAGGAATCCAATCCTCATACAAAACCCAACTTGTAAACAAGCACCAACTTGATAGAATGAACCTTTATTCAATCCATTATATATAAATATATATACTTGAACAAATTCAAATACACTCTCTTCTCACCATTCTTTCTTGTTTATATAGTTTTCCAACTGGTCTGAATTTGAATCATTGCATCTTTTGATATTGAACCATTGTACCTTTTCATTTAAATGATAATATTAAACTTTAAATAATATCATTTATCCTTTTATCCTTTATTCATAATGCTCAAGATTTAACTCTCTTAATCATGACTATGTGTTGGTTCTTTTGTCTTCATGAGTTGATCACAGAGATGGATCGACTCATTATATCATTTTCCTGCTTCTGCTACGTCCTCAATTCGTCAACATATCATATTCGATCTTTCACCTATTCTCTGTATTGTTATGGTGTTAATTCTCTGTCAAATTACAAACATGAAATTTGTATGAGGCACTTCCTTCAAACCAATTTCATATGACCATAGGCGCAGAACCACCGGCTTATTAATTTAAGCGTTGCCTCTTCTTTCACCCTTATTCATCTATCACGAGATAAATGTTTCGTGGTTGAGAATTATTCCACTTTTCTTTTTAGCCCTGCTATAGTGGGAAAACCCCCTATGGACTACACTAGGGTTCAACATGTAGGCATATCTAACCATATAAAAGTATCCTACTTTTCTAACTACCCCAAATTCATACATGAAATACAAAGTGAAAAGATCAAGTAAATTTAACTTTTACTCCGCGTCTGATGTCGATCCTCTTGTGTTCGATAGCTCCACTGACTACAAGTCTCCTCCAAAGGCTGGCCTACATTCACAAACAGAAAACTACAAACATGCATCTCATATATAAATCATGGGTTAGATGTTAGCATAAAACATAAATCAAACACTGATATTTGACACATCATATTTTGGGACAGAAAAAGTAATCATTTTATTGATATCACAATGTTTACTGACAACAAAGGTCGACGATTGCTCCATGAAACTGATCTGGGCTCTTCTTCACCAAGCTCCAAATGCACCTTCACGTATCTTTCTCCTCTCAAACTTCTTATAGGGAAATGGAATAGGCTTATGATGGAGGAAAAAGGGCAAAATGGGAAATTCTGATGCAAATCTCACAAGGTGGCTGCACTTTTTGGGTCAAGGAGGGGATGTGAAACGGGAAAAGTTTCATTGTTCTTATGCTTGGATTAGGAATGAGACCCCAACACTTCCTTTTATATGACAAAAGGATGGTTATTTGGTTGGGTGATGAGCTATAGGTGGTGGATCAGTTGGGAAACTACCCAATAGCCTGTAATCTCAACGAATTCCTTGCAACTTTTTAATTTTTGCAACATTTGTGGGTATACACGGGTTGTAATGGTGCAACTAGCATACGTACATGAGCTGTAGTGGTGCAACAAGCATGTGTACACAGGCAGTAATGGTGCAGGGCATGTACATATTCAAAAATAGTTTTTTTAAGAAGAGTTTCTTAGTGATGGCTTGGCAAAAATAGAAAGTAAGAGGGCCAAATGTTAGATATGCATGTATGGAGCAATTTAGGGTTATAAAAATTCCCCATATGTCCAGTGTTGGGACCGTGTTCTCCGGTACTCCATCCTTCGGGACTTCAGGCCTTTCCAACCTTTCAAATCTCCTGAAGCAGATTTTGTTAAAGTGCGTATACATATTTCACTAGTAAATCAGATGTTCCATATTTAATATTCCGTGAACATAAGATCCTTACTTATCTAGAGGCTTCAATCACAATCGACGATTACGACTTAATCAAGAGTTGAGATGAATGGTTCTCATTCACTCCAGAACTTCGACTATCCATGGCTCCAACAATTCCTCCAGAGTTATTACCTACCGAATAAGTCATAAAGCGGCGGTGATCACTTGTTGTCGGTTAACACCTCCACTTACACTATCCTTCCACTATGCTTGATCATCGATTGAGAATGCTCCAGAATTAGATCAACGGTTAGCGTTACTTTGTGATTTACGCTTACTCTATCTTTCCACTATACTTTGATCAATGACTATGACTTAATCAAAGGTTGATATGGATGGCCAGGATTATTCATTGATCTTTGTCTTGAATCGATGACTGAGAATGCTTCCGAATTTATCTTAGATCAATGATCAATGTTGACTTCAGCCTTCGGTTCTTTAGGGGATTTCTCCTTCACAACCCTTCAATATTTCGGATTTCATTTCGCTGAATTAGATCAGATGGTTGGATTTTAATTCAAACTTGCACGATGAATGATTCTCATTCATTTCAGTACTTTGAGACTTCGGGAATTTGCTGGTGGTGAAACTCCCGAAGTACAAAACTCCTGGAGTGACGTAACTTGTTGATGTGGCACTGACTGAGTGGCTTCCATGTGTCACTTAGATTTGTAACTTACGCATACCTAAAATGCCAACTTCATCTTGACACTTGTCATTATCTAATTTTGCCACATGTCCTTGTTGACGTAGTCTTGCTGATGTGGATCTCCTCATGTGGCACATGTTATCCTCCTAGATCTAATAGTTTTCATAACTCCCGAAATGTATCTTAGATCGACGACTGAGAAATGACTTCATCCTTCGATGCTTCAAGTGAATTTACATGTTCTCAATTCTTTTTCATCGAAGTGGTCAGCGTCGAAGCTGACCACTGTTCTGATCCAACGACCATCATTTATTGTCCAGATCCGATGGTCCTCATTCACTTCAAGACTTCAGTTCTCTATCCTTTGGGTGAACTCATATTTCTGAATCTTTTTTCACTGAAGTGGTCAGTGACAAATTTGACCACTATTCTGATCCAACGACCATCATGTATTATCCAGATCCGATGGTACTCATCCACTTTGGGACTTCGGGGCTCCGACCTTCATCTTTTCTTATCCTATCCTTCCACTTTACTCGATCCAATGGTCGGTATATTATCCGAAGTGTTCCTTGGATTGGATAATTCATGTACAATTTGGGAATTTGGCCTTTGGGTAATATTACCCGTTCTGGGCTTATTTTCTCCACAGTAGTCAGTGCCATAGTTAACTGTTGTTGATCTAACAGTTCCCCTTTTCTATTCTATATTAATGACTAATACTTAACTCTAGATCAAATCTTGATCTAACCGCTGGGAAACCATCTGAAGATCCTACTTCAGATATGATCGTTGAGATTTTAATCCTTCCCAACCTCTAACTTCACCTCAATCTAACGATCCTGGATTGTCCCGAAATAAGAATGAACGACTCTTGTGTGTCATCTCTTCTGAGCTTCGATTAACGTTCTTTCTTCTGATCTGTTCATTGTTATTTCTCCTGAGCTTTTAATAAAAAAATTGTGCATTATTTTATGCTCTGATCTTCACTCTTGAGATATTAATTCCTTGTGCTTCGTTACTTCTTCTATACATGGATTCTCTGCATGCTACCTCTCCTAATATTTAAAGTCATAGGATCACTGTTGATCCTATCATGATCAAAGGTGGTCACAAATTTCTTCTTCCACAAAGTGATCTTCCTCTTCTTTTGATTATTGTACATGTTGGACTCATGTTTCCATCAATGAAAACACATAATCAATAATGCCAACATCCTCAACCAAAATTTTTATCTAGGCTTTTGATAATTCATTTTCGTTCTGGAGGGAACACATGATATGGTTTTTATTATCAAAAACCTGCCAATGTTCCAAGTTATCAGGTATTGAAGGCATGCAATTTACATCCACTTTGTAGAGACTGATCTCTTTGGAAATTTTTCAAGTAGACCCAGACATGGCAAGGTTGTCTGCCAAATGATTTTCTTCTTTAGGGATGGCTTCAATTTAAATGTTATCAAATTTCTTCATGGGATCTCAAATGGTACCCTTGTATTGTTTCAACCTTGGGTTCTTAGCAATGAAATTTTTGTTAACCTCTGAAATGATCGAGTCTGAGTCTCCCTTTAAGAATAAAGACCTGATGTTCATATCAATGGAAAGGTTCATGCCCAATATGAGGGCCTCATACTCAACAATGTTGTTTGTGCAATTAAACTTGAGCCTGTATGAGAAAAGGGTAGTCTCGTTATCTAGTGATATCAAAACTATTCCTGTACCCAATATCGAGCTTGAGTGCACACCATCTAAATCTAAACCCCAAGATCCATCCTTCTTTTCTTTGTTTAGAAAAAGAGAGTTTCAAAAAATGAAGGTGCTATCAATCCCTTCGTCCATAACTTGATGGGAAATGCTGGCATGATTTTTTACCAAACTTACTTCTTTGGTCTCGTCTGCGGATATGGTCTTCTTCTCTCCATTCTGATGGAACAAGTTTTATTTTCTTCACATGGCTTAGTCATGACCTCTTGAATATGTCACAAAAAAATTTCTTCAACCTTCTTTTCTACTTGTTTTCTTTCAATTTAAAACCTTTCTTCTACAGGGGGAAGCATTTATTTATATGTTGGTTCCTTGCCTCTTTCCAAAAGACTTATCATGTGATCAACAACATGGTTAGCATCCTCCTCTTGTTCCCTTTGCAAGTATGTCCTGACATTGTGAAGAGGGTCATGAGTGACAAAGTATGCGACTTGATTTATCTGAATGACTTACGCAAGACAATCCTCATCTTGGAAAAAAGAAGAGGCAATGTTCTCTTCAATCTCACATGCCCTTTCTTTCACTTCAAATATAGTTATAGGGTGTCTTTTTCCAATTAGAACCCCATAGGGATATTTCATGGTTGATATATAAGATTCGAGGATGACACTTGGAGAGGGATTGAAATATTGAGGAAATATCCTTACAAGGGTATTGAACCTGTCATTGAAGTGTTTTATGCTTTCCCCTGGTTTTCTTTTGTGATTATAGAGTTGATCATAAAGGGATTGACAATATTTGTTTTTATTGAATATTTTGATAAAATGTTCTCGGGAAAGATCCCAACTTGTGATCGTCCCTAAAAATATACTATCATACCACTCCTTATCCCTTCCGACGAGAGTGTAAGAGAAAAGTCTAATTTGAAAATCCTCATGTTGGTCATAGTTTCAAGAGAGTAGAGGAAGGTATCCAAATGATCTTCGGTTGTGACAAAGTCATCTACTAAAAATATAGGGAGCCATTCCTTAAAGTTCCCTGGGAGTTTGTGAGGAGATCCAAGGATCTTTGTCATGTCTAAAGGCTTGTATGCATATTTAACCCACAGGATGCATGTAGTACTTGGTGAATCGAGGTATGAATTAGAGAAGACGTGTAGTAGAAATGGGTGAATATGGAGGGGTAGGAGAGATATATGGGAAATCATGAGAAATTGGAGATGACGAAGGACTAAACTATTTGGATGAAGGTTTGTGATGCTTAGATGCAAGTTGGGGAATTGGGTAATACTTTTTTTTGGTATGTCCCACAATGGAGTCACCAGATGAAACTCAACACAATCTCATCAAGGAAGGAAGGGGAATGTCCTTCAAGCATATTTTCCAGGAAAGTTAGGGGTAAAGGATCTGGGATAAAATATTTCCAAAGTGTCGTTAGGGCATGAAAGAAGATTCCAAATCCTCCTCACAAATGAAGAAATTTTTTTATCGCTCAAACTATAGGTTGGGAAAATCCCGACCCAATCCACAAGATGACGATAACTTTGAGAGACTCTACCCACTTTCACATTAGATAAACCCTTCCCTCGCTTTAGTGAACAAGAAATCCAACAGAGGGGGGAATCCCAAGTGAGCCTAGGGGAAAAAAAGATGGAAAGTGATGTTACGGAAGTGATACCCATATAGTTCAAACTACCAAGTGGAGAATGGATTGGAAAAAAGTCTCAAAGATGGTTAATGACTGCCAAGTTATTGAGTACCTGCAGAATATAGTTGTAACTTCCCGATACACAACAAGAGACATGTATACAAGATAAACTATTAAGTGGAAAAACAATTTAAACTTGATGTCCCAAACTAAAACACTTAACAATAGTATATATCATCAAGGAATAAATCTAATCACTACATATTTAACCACTAGAAGCATCAAATATTTATTGAGAGATGAAGCACAAAACATGTAGATTAATTCCCAATACTCTAGCACAAACTTTAGTGGTATTAGAGGGCTCTTATGTGATGTTTTTAGAGTATATTTGTAAGAACCAAATGGATGTAGAAATTTTTTTCTACAACAACAAGTTTCAACCACGAGAATAAGCAAGTAATCCGACAAAAATTTCACCAATAAGTAGTAGAATGATAGTAATGGCTTAAAGGAACATTTCCACGGTTGAAATGCATGTTAAAATTGAATATATAGAGTGATTTTCTGCATACCTAATGGCTATAGCTTTTAGTTATGACATAAATAAGATATCCTTGTAAAACGAAGATGTTGTAGTGGCTAAAGCAAGCTATTAGTGCATAAAATTGATTCCACTTCAAACAATTTGGAAATCTCATAAAATCATGTTACCCAATGAAAAAATCAGATTAGTTCCTTTTCAAATATGGGTAAATGGAGTCTTGGATGTAAGAGTAGGATCCACAATATCCCTAGGGGTGTAAGCCATTTTACTCCCTAGAGCATGCAAACCAAACTTAGGTAAAACTAGGAGGGTGTACACCCTTGTACTCCTCCTAGCAACCTTGTCCAAAAATGACTTATCAAATAGAAATGAGATGAAGCGTGATGGAGGGTGTATGCACTTATACTCCTCCTATGGTTTCAACCAATAACACTAAGAAAAAGTAAGAATAACTAACAAATTGCAGATTTTTCTTACCAATTCCAAGAGAGATGCAATATAAAACCCTAGTTCGCCAAGTAAGTTCCACCCCAAAGCAAGAGAGTACACCTCCAAGATGTGCACACCACATTAACTCCACAATACACCAAGAGAAATCACCAAAAGGTATTTTCACAAGAGAGATATATCCAAGCTTCCCAAAGAAGGCACAAATTTTAGCCAAGTATCCTTCTCTAAATTGGAGAGCTATGACGTAAAATGAAAATGAAATTATTCTTATTTATAAAAAAACTCCTAAAACTGTTTTTCCACTTAACTTTATGGTAAATCACAAAATAAGGGAGACATTTCCCTTTATTTTACCCCTTTATAATTTTAAATTTGATTTTGCACATAAGAAAACCCTAAAGAAGCATGATGTCACCCTTTTAGGGCAACGTTTGGTAGTTTGAGCAAGTCATTTGAGCTTGGAGATGAAACGTTGGGCCTCCAAAGGCCTCCCTATTGTACACTAGGGTATTCTCCAACAAGCTAAATCTTTCTCTCCATCAAAAGTTCCAAGTGCCAAGTCAACAACACTACCACCATCCAAACCCTAGCCTCAACAAGACGTCAAGCCCCAAGATGTAGTGCTCTGGCCTCGAAAAGAAAATCATTGGGGTGATGAAGGGTTAGGATGGGTCCTCTCAGGTATATATCAAACCTCCAAAGTAAATCATCCTCATATGGTGTGTGGGCCATGACATCCAACCTGTGGGCTTCATGCCTTAAGGAAGCCCAAGCTAGGATGTTTCTTCCAAAATTGTCCATCAACAAGGTCCTGCAAATACAAACAAATGCACCCTCCAAGGATATAAAGTCAAAGAATAATGGAAAGTAAAATAACATTAAATATAAGAGACATCTAAGCATGTACATCAAAAACTACCTCATCAAAATAAACAAGTTCTCAAAGATCCTATGCAATTCGCCAAGTTTAGGTATGAGAGGGTTGACAAGGTGACCTATTGGGTGAATCATTCCCTAAGTTAAGGAGTTTTTCCAAGGTGGACCACCCTTTAAGCCATGTGGGGAAGATGAAGTGGATAGGGTAAAGAATTTTGGGCATGGGTTTCATGACATATGAGGGTTCGTAGTGTCACATTTATGCGTTCCTTTGTAGAGGGGGTGATGCACCTTCGTTTTCAATGCATAATTTTTCCAAGCCAATGCATTTGCCTTTTGTTTTTAAATTTCCAAGTTGAAGACAATGTGTGGGACTTCTACCTAAGCATGAAATTTTTTTCCCACACATTACTCTACCTTGGACATCATGATTTCCCAGGTTGAAGTCAATAAGGGACACTAAAAGGAAATGCATATCCCATAAACGCTATACCGTGGTTGACATGAATCTTAGTTTGCATTTATTTATATTATGGGTCCCATGTTTTTATTGCGATAATCATTTCACTATTCTCATGATCTCTTGGATGAGCATTTAGAAGGTTTTGAATTTTGGATTTTATCTTTTTCCATTTACAATCCTTTGGGCCTTCAACCCCTTCTTACCATGAAATGAGAGACAATCCCTTCTTAGGTCAGTACATCTGAAAATCCCAAAATATATTGAGATGAGGGGGTGAAGTGTGGAAAATGAAAATAATGGTAGGGAATGGAATGATGAATCATCAAGGGGACCTCTCAGTAGCAAACCCATCCCTAAGGGTGACTAGTTACTAGGGTGCAATGTCAACCACCAAGGTGAAACATGGGAAAGAGAATACCTTCCAGGTAGACGTTACATAATCAAAAGCAATTCAACATGCAACATACTCAAAATGCCTCAAATATTAAAGTGATACTTACCACACTACATGACTTTTACCTCATGGAGCAAGACCCGTCATCTTCTAGAAGCAAGTTGATGTGGTGGATGTCGTCATGATGAGTGCTAGTCACCATTAAAATTTTTGTGTGAAATCAATATTTTAGAATCTAGTGGAATGCTAAATCAGTTTGGAAGCCTCATAAACTAGGAAAGGGGCTAAATATGGTAGGAAAGAGATAAATCTGGCAGGATCACTGAGCTAATCGGGCCCGAAACATCATGGATCGTGATGTCTCAAGATCAACGACTGAGAATGATTTCAAGGGGAGAAGTTGCACAGGGGTTTATTTTGGAGAGAATGCTCGAAATTTAAGCCACGGTTTTCTTTCGGGGTTACGTGGCATCACCAGGTGCATTTTGGGGCGAAAAGCGGGTTGCCTCAAACCACTTTCTCACACCCCCCAAAAAGGGAAAAGTATAAAAGGGCATTTTGTCATTAATTTTATTTTATTTTGAATGTTGGATCGTTAAAACCTTGGCGCGAGCACTGTCTTTCACCTACAGCTCAAAAATACACCAACTACATGCCATTGTCACTCATTTCTAGGTATTTTTCATCAAAACCATGGATCCCATCATAACCTCGGTAACATAACAAGATCTTGTGGCAAATGAAGAAGCCCTAATTGACCGAGATTCAAATGTTTTTTATACCAAAATCACTATTTCTCCTATCTTTGTGTCCAGGAGAAACCTATCTGATAAAGTAGGAAGATGTATACCGTTCCTCTAACCAATCTAGGCTACCATAGTCCCTTATGCTATTGAAATCGCTTTCCTGTTTCCTGAATTTATAGGTTGGTGTGTCGAACAGTATTCCTATGAAGAAATAGTCATTGTGAATAAACGAGTGTCTGAGGTCTTGTGTAGGGTAGCGAGTATGTCAATTCGAGAGTCCCTCGGTATACCAGATTCTTTTTCCGTAATTTTGGAACCTTTCAATGAATAAAATATGATTAGGTTATATAGGGAATGTCCATCAGAGGTCCGAGGTCTATTTTTACAGAAAATTATCAAACTTGAACATTTTTCAGAGGGCCTGTCTTTGTCGATGATTGTAAATATAATGGTCATTGAAGTCCAATGGGTTTTCTCCCTATTGAGTCAAGTTTTAGGTCTAGACAACGACAAATATGTGGTTGAAGTCATGCTCGGTTTCCTTTTGACCTTTTTAAAGTCAGAGTTTGGTCTGTCAGTCCATATCAATTTTGATAAATTCCTAGTTGATAATATCCATAAACAACTAGTGAATTTTTGCTCTCTAAGACATTTCAGATACTACACCTATCTGTTGAGAATTTTCTTGGGAACCAACAAGAGAGAATTTCATGAAGCAACATTTGTGTCAACTGAATGTAAAAGGATCACATTTTTTATCTTCATAAACAAAGCCATGTCCAGAGTTTACAGTTTAATTTTCAATACCAGCCTACCTAGAGTTTTGGATGACATGAGGAGCTATCTATAGCCAAATCCAAAGAACAAATTAGGGGATTGGGTACTATTCATGCACTCAACAATAATATGGGTTTATGGTTGCCATGAATCCCCTTACCTATTGCATATTTTTTTGAATCCTAGAATATTTTTCCTTAAATTCATCAGGTAGAGAATTGTATCTAAGATAGATCACTTCCTGAAGTTACACAAAGCCTCCAACCATAAGTTCCATTTTATCATTGTCCCCTTCATTGTCAAAGCCATATCATGTTTATCTCAGGTTCAAGAAAAGCTCAAAGAGTTTGGTTTTTCACAACTACAGGGAAGAAGTTATGATCCACATCAAATCATATCAAAGAAAATATTGATGACCCAACAAGCCCTTTATGAGCACGATCAGGTTGAGGGTTTTGATAAGATGGAAAATCTAGAAGTCTATGTTGACATGGAAGCAATATTGCAACCAATTCAAACACAACAAGTGGAGGAAACCCTGAAACAAAGTCAAACATAACAAGCTTCTTAGAAACTGGTACTAAACTTTCTTAAGATAGGTGTTTACATCAAAAGAAGCAGTTCAGAGGCCATGGGCACCAATGATTAATAGACTGCTCCTAAGGAGATGAAAGTTTCACAACCAACACAGATTGTGGATTTAGAAGAAGAAGATTCCAGAGAACAAGTAAATCTAGATATGGTGGAAATTGGTACCAACATTGTAGAGGTTGAAAAAGAAAGTAAACTACAAAGTGAAGGTAGCTCAAGAACTTTTAGCAGCAAGAAATACATCTTTGATAAAACATCTGAGACAATTTATCAATCTAGAGAAGATTTGGAAAAACAATATGCCGAGAATGGAAACACAACTCTCGGTGAGATGAGGGATTTAGTCCCTGAAGTGGAAAATATTTCTCAGCATAAATCTTCTTTGTTGACGATAAGGGATGTTGAAAAGAGAACCTTTAACATTGCAGTTGCAGATGAAGACAAAGTATATGAAATAAATATAAGATATGATAACATAAGTGCTCCAGACAAGGTCAAATTCCATAAGCATACCAGTGATATGTTGTATTCAGATTACTTGATTTTAAGCTTGAATAATTCAAAACTATCATCTTATGCAATGAAATTGGAAGGACAGTTGAGGCAGGAAAAGGCATCCAACAGAGCTTGGAAGATTCAGGTCAAGAGGTTGGAATCTGAAGGCCCCCAAGGATTGAAATCTTCATTGGATGAGAAAGACAAATTAATTCAAATTTTAAAGAAGAAATTGAAAATGTCTGCTACAAAGCATCCACAACAACATAATTGGTTTCTCTAGAATAGGAAAAGGAAACAAGAGCAGACATAATTTCTAAACAAGGTTGTAGTTTCAGCTCCTGTTGTAGATGTTGAGTCAAACACTAAAGTAATTGTCAGACAGTTGGATTAGGTTGATGGATAGTTGGTTGTCATTGATTTCAACCATTGGAAATTGATATTGTATATTGTTGTCAACCCTTGGAGAAAGTTCGATAGTGAATTTCGGTAGCACAAAGGTTTGGGTAATGGGCCCAATGTTGTTTCATGTATAATGGTATGAGTTTTAATATATTTGAATGTAATACTATTCTATATGGATAGTACATGTCATTCCATTTCTGGTGGTATGTGGAACGTCACATAACTCCTCATGGTTAGAGAGCTATGGCCATGAGAATTTGGAGAACCCAGGTTTGGGTAATGGACCCATGTTTGTTTGATGGATAATGGTATGAGTTTTGATAAATTTGCAAGAAATACTATTCTAGATGGATAGTACATGTCATTCCATTTCCATTGGTATGTGGAACGTCACATAAATCCTCACGATTAGAGAGTTATGGCCATGTGAAGTTGGAGAA
>CBVK0100020256.1:0-40487 GCA_900067695.1 Picea abies
ATGTATGTCCAGTGGAGGGAGAGAGAGCATGAGGCAATCAGTGAGTTGGTTGTTGCAAATCCGAATGCTGTGGCCATATTAATGCAATGCAGGTTACTTAAATTCTTCCTATGTCTGTTTATGCACATGCAAACAAGGCTATTGAATTCCTTGGTTGATTACTGGCATCTCGATGTAGAGGCATTTATGCTAGAGGGGCAATCCTTGGTGCCCACCACCGAGGATATTTACTTTCTGACTGGCCTCTCGAGGAGAGGGGAATGAGTCAACTTCTAGACTTTTCCTGCAGGGCCGAGTAAGCTCTCGGAATTGATAGTTGAGCACTGTGAGGCTAGGACCAAATGTATGGGCTCCCATGTACCCATTAGCAATATTACCAACATGGCACTGCAAACTATCTTGTTACTGATTGGGTGGATTACCGGCTTAGCAGTCATTCATCAGGCTTCGCGTGCACAGATGAAATGTGCTATTCAGTGCATGAATGCACAAATTTATGACTGAAGTACCACGCTTCTTGAGTGTATGAAGAGGCAATTGAAAAATTGCCGACAACAGACACAGAGGAACTTCAAGTTCAGGACCATTTTGTGTTTGTTCTTTTTTGAGAGAGTTTTGAGTTTTAGTCCTTGGGTTGTAGTACGAGGACATCTGGCCTCTTTCCCTACAATGTGTAGATGGGCAGTGTTACTACCGCGACAGGGTGGTGGAAGGACCATTGAGTCCTTCCACGATGACTTATTTTCTTGGCTGTCACAATAGATCCCTGTTATCGAGGACTACCCGTATGCAGGGATAGATTTCTTGAGAGATCCAGAGATACTTGTGCCTCCTGGTGAGGAGCGAGGGGAGATGGGTAAGTCTCCACCATTGTAGTTTTTTTGTTTTCATATGTAATTTTTATGTCCTTTTGTTATATATATCATTTTTTTGTATGCCATAGTATTTGACGAGTAAACGTTTGTTGCATGTAGATGTGGGACCCGTGCAACCTGCCAACTATGCACAGAATAGGCATCGCCCATGGCTAGAATCCGCGGTTGCTGCCGCTGGGGGAGCATTTGTAGCAGGGAACCTCCCAGTAGGAGAGACCGAGAGAGCCCTTAGGTGAATTGAGTGGAACTTTACTGCGCTCACTTGCATAGTCCTGATGGCAAAGATAGAGGACCTGTCGTCATCCATGCAGCCTCATGTTGTGGGGGCACCTCGGACATCGGTCTGATTGTTTAGGCATTTAGCTCGTGTTGTAGATGATTATAACAGGGCCCATAGGCCCTGAACAAACTTTAGACTTTTTATATGCCACGAGTACCTTGTTGTATATAATTTTTGAGGGCATAAGCCTGGTGACTCGTTACTATTCCCATTTTTGAGGCACTTGCGTCCATCTATGTACTCTAGTGATTTTATGATGTTTATATAGGGTTTTCATCTGTTTTGTGTCTTATCGATTATGTGTGCAAAAAATGTATTTACATGTTTATGTCCATGTTCTTTTTATATGTGGGCAAGATGCCAATCTAAAATTTGATTAGCTAGAGTATCTGTAATTTGGTTTAATCTCCTAGGAACATGAAAATATGTAATATAATCAAAGTTTCATTCTAAGAGATGTACCCTAAGGAATCGTCGGTGTAAAGTAGGATCATGAACCTAGTATACTCTGTTTAGCTGCGACACAACCAGTTGAGCGTCGAGATAGACCCAGAGATGAGAGATACCCAATGGCAAGGCGTCACGAAGAAACTCAATAACTGCACTATACTTGGCGACATTATTTGTGGTGTCACCTAAGCATATACCTCCAGAAGATAACAACTGACCCTGAGGCGTAAAGATTACCCAGGCTGCAGAGGCAAACCTCTGTGTGTGTCAATTAGCACCATTTTCATACCCAAAGAACACTTCGGACTCACTTGACATCTGCCATATTGATGAAAGATAACATCAATGACATGTCCATAACACTTTTAAAAGAAACTTAAAAAGTAATAGTACAAAGACTATACATATGTTACAAAAAGTTACCCACAGTGACCTATCTATGAGTAATACTTCTTAAGGTAGAGCCCATTTCAAGGCTCCACCAACACATTCCCTTCAAAATAAACCAAACGATAAGTGCCCTTTTTTAATACCTCTTTGATAATGAAGGGTCCGAACCACATGGGTTTAAACTTTTCTGCCCCTAGGGGGTCCTTGTCTTGGTCATAGACCAGGACAAGGTCGCCTTCAGAGAAAATCTGAGGATGAATAGACCTATCATATTGACACTTGACCTTATGTTTGTGAGCCTCGTTGGCTAGGGCCGCATTGCGATGCTGCTCATCAAGTTGCTCAAGGTATACTAAATGTTCTTCAAGTGGAGAAGTGTCTGGCAATAAATGTACTACCAATTTCAAAGATGGGATTTGACATTCTATGGGAAAGACTGCCTCCAGTCCATAAACGAGTTGAAAAGGTGAGAAACTGATTGTAGTCTTAACATATGTTCGGTAAGCCCATAATGCCAAGTATAACATCAAATGCCAATTTGACTTGGCTGAGTTGATAGTTCGCTGTAGAATTGTCTTAAGAGTTTTGTTTACATCTTCCACCTACCCATTGGCTTGGGGGTAGTAAGGTGATGAATGTTCCTACCACAACCCAAGCTTTGATGTTAATTCAGTCATCATTTGGTTTTGAAAGTGACTTCTATGGTCAATGCCAATCTCTCTTGGGACACCGAACCTTGCTATGATTTGGTTGAATAAGAAAAGAGCTGCAGTCTCTCCATCATCTTTAAATGTTGGCATAGCCTTGACCCACTTAGTGAAGTAGTCGACAGCTACGATGATATAGCGCTGCCCCCTTGCTGACGAGGCGTTGCATGTAGTGTAATCAATCCCCCACTTAGTGAAGGGACCAACTGTGATGACAAGAAACATAGGAGCGGGATGTTCCCTCATCTTCCGAGAAAATATTTGGCATGGATGGCACTTCTTGACTGATTTGATACAATCTTTGATAAGTGTGGGCCAGAAGTAACCTGCTCGTAAACTATTTTGGGTTGTTGCCAACCCAGATAAATGACTGCCACATGCTCCAGTATGGCAATCATTGAGCACTATGATGGCCTCCTCATGAGTGAGACATCGATGCAAGATGCAGTCTACACCTCTCCGATACAACGTATCATCGAGTATGACATAATTTTAGCCTGATGGCATATCCTCCGACGCTCGTCATGAGAAGAAGAGGTGGGGCACTTCAAATTCTGGAGATAGATAAGTATATCTCTGTACCAAGGGTCTGAAGATTCAATCAAAAACATATCCCCCTGGATAGGCAATTCCTCAGGCACAACGTCACCTGACTCAACCGAAAGCTTTGAAATAAGTTCTACGAAGACCAATGACTTCTTGGACTTTGTGGAAATGAAGTCTAAGTCAAATTCTTGGAGGATGACCATCCACCTACTGATTTTTCTGCCTATAACTTGTCATTTCAACATGTACTGGAATGGATTCACGATAGCAACGATGGTGGTCTTGTGAAACAGAACATAGTGACGGAACCGTTGAACAGCATGAACTGCTGCCAATGTAAGTTTTTCGAGATGGGAATAATTAAGTTCCGGTCCTACGAGGCCTCGGCTCAGGTAATAGATCACGTATTCTGGAAATGAATAATCTTCCTGAACTAAAACCATGCCTATGGTTGACTTTGCGACAGCCAGATATAATAAGAAATCTTTGTTATAATTAGGTGGTTGTAGCAGAGGTGTGGTTGTGAGGGCCTGTTTTAATGCATCGAAAGAGTGTTGAGCGGCTTCGTCCCAGAAAAAAGGAACGTCTTTCTTTAGCAAACACATAAAGCCCTTGGTGATTTCAGCATAGTTGGTGATGAAGCATCGTAAGAAGTTTGCCTTGCCTTGTAGACTCTGAAGTTGTAAGATTGTGTGTGGGGGAGGCAACTGGATTATTGCCTCCACCTTAAGAGGATCGACCATGATCCCTGTTGTTGATACGATGAAACCTAACAAACATCCTGACGTTACGCAGAAGATGCACTTGTTTGGATTCAAGCAAATCCTAAAGTAGTGACAACGTTCGAAGATTAGTTGAAGGTGCGTGCGATGATTTGTTCTCTTGCGAGAGCGTGATGATAAATCATCTAGATAGGTCTCGACTATATGCTTGAGGTCATGAAACGCAAAAGACATGGCCCACTGGAAAGTGGCTCCAGCATTTTTAAGGCCAAAAGGCATCTTACGATATGCGAATGTACCCCATGGACAAATGAATGTTGTCTTGTGTTGGTCTTCAGGTTTGATTTGGATTTGATTATATCCTGAAAAACCATCCATGAATGAAAAGGCTTCACAACCAGCACATTCATCAATGATCTGATCAATGAATGGTGTTGGAAAATTATCTTTGGGACATGCCTTGTTCAAATCACGGAAATCGGTACAGACAAGAATCTTGCCTTGTTTTTTATTGACCGGCATGGGGTTTGACACCCATTGAGTCAAATGAATAGGATAAATGAAACCTGCCTTTAGCAATTTCTCAATCTCAATCTTGATGGATGATACTTTATTAGGATTGATTGGACAAAGTTTTTGTCAAACAGACTTGGAGTCAGGATATGTTGTGATTTCATGTTCAACTATTTTTAGATCGATACCTAGCATTTACTCATAAGACCAGGTAAAAACGTCGCAGAAATCTTTGAAAAGATCCGTGTAAATTCGAATCTCTTTGGGGGAACAATCTGCTCTAATAAAGACATTCTCCACGACACCAGGGTTTCAGAAGATGTTGATGGGTATAGTTTCAACAATAGTCGCCATATTGCCCTCAGCATAAATTTCCTGTGTAGCTAAGAGGTTAATAGGACATGGTTGATCTCCCGTCCTGGTAATGGTGAAGTCTCCTGCTTCGATTCAGCTTAACTCAAGGAGAAAGTATGATCTATGATGAAGATCTTCCCAAGGTTTGTCCAAACTAGTCATGGCTTCGATTACTGCTTCATCAGAAGGTAAGACTAAGTCTAACGAATCGATGTTAGCAAGAGAACCTTCAGCCCAAATAGGCTCTAGAAGTGGATCTAACTCTTGTGTGGGAGTCAGATCAGGGTTAGTTGAAGCTCACTAGACTAAAGAGTACGTGACTTCAGTAGCCGACAAGGGAATGGACATGCCGGAGTGCCCTGTCTCATCCATCATGGCTAATGGGGAAGGAAGAATCCAAGGATCCTCAAATTAAGTCATGCAAAACGATGAAACTTGAAAAATATCAATCTTATGGTGATTAGATATAAATTTGATGTCATCGTGAGGAGGTGGGTAATCGAAGGTTCCCATCAAGGATGAGCACAAACCAACTCCTATGTTAATGACACTTGGTTGAGGATTATAAATCATGGAGACCGTGGATGCCCCCAAAGCTGGGTCAGGTCTAGAGAAGGACAATTAATCGATGGTCACTATCTGACCCTCGTGTGGAAACAACAAGACTTGGAAAATAGTAGAAACCACAACTTTCATAGCATAAGTCCAACTCTGTCCTAACAAGAGATTGTAGTCGAGGGGAGCATCGACTACCTCTACTTGGATACACACAGTTTTCCCTCCCAACTGCACAGGGAACGAAGGAATGATGCCATGTGGTCAAAAAGAATGACCATCGAATGTAGTGAGGAGAGTAGGTGACAGAGACAACGCAGGCTGGCCAATGGCCTTCCAGCATGCTAACGAAAAAACACATGTCGAGGCGCCCTCATTGACCATCATGTGGAAGATATTCCTTGTAAAAGTTTTCGTGGGATGAGCCACTACTATCTAAAATTCTACGTGGTAAGGAAAATGAGGTTTTAAGTCAGTTGTATATAACATGATGGTACCCAGATTACAAGTCTCAGTAGAGCCCAAAGCAGTTAACAAAGATTTCCTTTGAGTAGGGAAAATTTGGAGGACCTCCAAAGTAGACATAGCACAAGGGGTTTGTCATAAATCCTCCACCACAGAGTAATTTTGAGCAGCCCTTGCATTTGGGTTGTGAGAAGATTTCTTAAATGCACCCTTTAGAATGCATGTCATTGTTTCCCCTAATGTCTTCTCGATCTGTAGAGGAAGAGATGGGAGGTCAACTTCTTTACCCTTCTCAGAGGCGCTTGGTTTACTATATTTGTGCACTCAAGTCGTTATGAAAGCATCACCCTTAACCATATATACATTCGCGGAGGGTAGGTTTCTTGGCTGCCCCCTTCAGCACTTGTAGAGGCTTGAGTTAAATTTTGCCCATGTTGAAAGGGATTAGTCAACACTGCCTGTTGTTGCTTTGTGACAAACTTTTGGGACTCTACAAGTCAAGGACAAAGATGGGTCAGGTGGTCTTCCGCACATAAGTTGCATGGATACCTCGCCTTCTGTTTTTCTGTGGTGTCCCTGCCAGCATTATCAGTGGGTTTTTTATCCCCCTTACCCTTATTTCATTGCTTTTTCTTCCCTTCAGGATGCTGGGTGGCCTTTAGGTTAGTCAACTGCATGGAGTGTACTTCCGATGTTTGGGTAGGAGGAGCAGCCAAAGAAGTAGTTTGGCTGGCCACTGAGTGTTGTATAGATAACTGTTTCAATTGTTTTGTCAATTTCTCAGCAGTCTTGGTTTGGGCTGAACCAACAATACCATCGACATGTGGTCCAGATCTCTGTCTAGTTTTATCCAGTATCGATCGTGGTACATCCGGCAGGATGTTGTATAATAAACCAGACTGAGAATAGATGAGCTCAAACTGTTGAGCCCTCATGATGGAATCTTCTTTAGAGAAAACTCCATAAGTTGCGATGCCTTTGGATAACTGTGGGACCAAAGACTTAAGGAACCACTCAAGCAAGAATGTTGGTGGGATGAGTACTTTTATTAGACTCTTCCGGTGTCTCCACTCTCGGATATGATCAGAGATATGGTCCACTATTGTCTGTTAAAAATTGGTGAGCAACTTTGTGTCAGCGTCATTTCTCACAGGTAACTGGAAATGGTTAAGGAAGGCCATCACTAGTTCACCAAAAAAATAGTATCTTGAGCAATCGAGCTCGATGTACCATTTCACGGCACTCCCGATAAGAGTGCGTTGAAACAATCACAACTGTACGAAGTCATCTTTCAATGAGTTAGATGAACACCAAAGATGGAAGGTAGTTACATGATCACTTGGATCTTCGTTAGGCTTGGCCTCGAACTTTGGAATGTCCAAAGGAAACTTCATTGGCATAGGAGGCCAACGTGGATCATGACAAATAGGATCATTTAACAACCTTGTCAAATCTGACAAGTGTAACGTCCCCGAGAATGGTAGTTTGGGTTGCTGCTGATAACCTGGGAAAAGGGGTCCTGGAGTTTGACTGGCACTAGGTTGCTAGGAAAAGTTTGGCTGCTGGCCCAGATTCTTGTAGAAACCATGGCCCTAACTAGTGTAAGGATTTTTCATCTGTGGAGACATCATTGGCTGATTTCCCATAAAGGACATTGGGTGTTGGGCATGCATCGTGTTTGAAGGACTTTGGGAAGGATTACCCCATGCCGTTCCTAATGGGAGAGGCATAGTAGTTTGTCTAGGGTTCCATTGACTATGGAAAGAATTACCCCAGAACGAAATTCCATAGGAGGGAATGGAACCTTGTCCTAAGTTCCAAGGTCCTACTATATGTGCCCCCGGCATAGGAATAGTACCCTGTGCCAGAGTAGACTATCCAAAAATGGGAGTGCCCCCAGATGGGAAAGCGGCGGATGAGGGAGTGTTGTTACCAAACATCCTGTTCCAAACAAACAGTGTCGAACCTACTGGCATACTGTGCGCAGGTGTTCCTTGACTCCCTGCTCCAAAGAAACTAGTGTGTGTAGGATACCCGGCGGACTACTGATGTGAACCACCAAGCGAAGGGGACGAAGGAGGGATATGACCTCCTGCGTAAGGAAAAGTGTTAAAAGGGATAGGAGTGCCACCAAGTTTACCTTGCAGGGGAGTGTTAGAGCTCCCTGCCCCCAAACCCAAAGTCTGTAAAGTGGAGTAAGTGAGTGCAGGACTTGTACCCGAACTAGGCATACCATATGAGAACAGAGGGCCTGTCGCACTAGGTGTGAAAGGGGTTGTGGCTACCGCCACAGATGGGTTCGGTCCACTGTGCGACGTAGTTGCCGCCAAGACCATGGTGGCTCGGACCGACGACGGTAAGTTAGGAGATGACTCTCTTGTGTTAGCAACTGTGGTGGGAATAAAAGAATTCCTAGAAGAAGTAACAGCGTTTGTTTCCATAGCTGTGTGAGGCACTGACAGGCATTCATAAAATTGGATTTGTACAATAACCTATGCCCAGGTATTAGTGGTTGGGGTTTCAACTGAGCCAAGAGAGACGGTTGATTCCTTCAAGAGTTGTTCGAGCACAAAGGTTTGTAACCCGGTCACTTCGAAAGACCCTTATTGGTCTAGCTTCCGCCTTAATGGTGGCGGGGGTGGCTCCAGTGTAACCGATGGTAGGCCCAGAAGCCTTCATGACCGGCAGAGCTCGGGATCCTCCACTATGTGAGAATATCCAAGACACACTAAGGTATTCTATACGTTTAAAATGTAACACACACTAAAAAAATCCCCTAAGAGATAAGACAAGCAATCACTAAACTATTTGGAAGAACAGTTACAACAACCAACACTAGAGCAACTTACCGGTGCAAGTGCAACTCGAACACAAAATAACTCTCCAGGTATACTCTACAAAGCATGGCCTGATGTCTGTCCTAGGTACTGCAGTATACCCCCACAGTCACATGTGTATGTCCCTAAAAAGATTGGCAACTAGGTTGCCAGCACATGAATAGTCACCAGGCGAGTACAGTCGAAAGTCGGGTAGACCAAAATGAGAAGGGTACCAAGCTCGAAACCTGTCAAGGGTATCGAGAGAAAATCTTCCGGAAGACAACTAAGGACCTTGAATGGATTTGAGACCCATGAAGCCCCATGGCAAATGCAAAGGAAGAAATCCCAAAACAAGCCCTCGATATGTGTTCTCCACTACGATTGGTTCGGCTTTGGAGGGGTTAACTCCGTTATCTTTCCGCACGTGACCTCGTGTTTATCCCCTGTGTTAGGCAGGGGTCCTAGATAACTTCCTCAAAATTGGACTTAGATACTCCCTATCGCAGAATCCAATGTTTGGTTTTGAATGGCCTTGGAGAGTTTCCTCTCCAACCTAATCCAAGGCCTTAGTCCTGAACTAGTTTGTGAACCCTACAAACAAAAAGTCTAATAGATTTTAAATTAGCGTTGCTTTAATGGGTTTTTATTAAGTAAAGGGGTATGAGAGTGAAACTGATGATGTGTATAGACAAAATAAAAAATGAATGAAAAAAGCTGGAAACAAAAGACTTTTACTAAATGCAAAATTTCAGCAACTTTTCATGAAGAAAGATTTCTTTTTCTTTTCAATTTTTCTAAGATTTTATGCAGCAAACAGAAAGGAATTTCGCTCGACTACGAGCTACTTATTCTCTAAATGCACTGCAAAAACTTACTAAATGAAATACTTCTCCCTAACTAATGATGCAGAAACACAATCTTCAAACAAAGAAGAAAATGAAAAGATATATATATATATATATTTTTTTTAAGTGCTAGTAAAGCAACAAAGGGAAAAAACCAGCAAGCACAAAACCAAGAAAATAAAATTATGTCTTAAAGCGCAGATCGAAAAGAATCATAGCAAAGACACTCAATGGAAATAAATAAAACAAATACTCTTACGCTTGTCTAAAAACCATAATTTTTTTTTTTTTCTTTTTATATTTTTTGTCAACTATCAACTGAGAAAAAGTAGGCTAAGGGTAAGATGACCTAACCTACTGACTGTTCAACCCTAGACTCAAACACCTGAGAGGAATACTTATCATCAAAGGAGGGGATGACTGCCCCACCCTGAACAAAAAGCATCCTGTCAAGCATGCTATTGTCACTAAAACAGCACGTGTGCAAACACGTGCTGAGCTGAAACAGGAAGCATGTACACATGGGATGACCTTGTATAGGCCACGTGTATGTATAAATTCTAAGACAAAAATGAAAACAGGCAGTCTAGACCAGGAAGAGGCTTCTGGTATTGATAACCAGGGTCCCTTGAAGGCTTGGATGCTTTTTCTAACAGAAAAGAAAAAATAATGCAAGGAATAACAAAGAGAAAAAAGTAATCTAATATAGGACTGTGAACCAGTAAGACTCAGACAGGATTCCAGAAAACCCCCTGAGAATGTATAATCCTGTCAGGGAAGAGGTGGACTGCCTCTAAAGTTTTCTGAACTCCTACACTCTATTGTTATCCCTACAGATAGCATTCACACGAGGGCTATAAGAGGATAGGGCGGAGGTACATGTGTGCAGGCCTTCTGCAGGCCGCGTGTACCTTTGTGTGTCCCAACAACTATCATCAAGTAAAAGTCAGGGAAAACTGGTATGAAGAACTAGGCTCCCTGCTAGCTCAGACCTAATAGAAAAATATAGGAAAAGAAAAATAGAACACCTATTATTTAAACTACCCAAAACTTTAAAGAAATCCAGAAGCCCTAAAGAGTATTATCCCCAGTACGGTCGCCAATTCTATTGTTGGGAAAAATACCCTATGGACTAGCAAACTAGGGTCAGACTTGCATGCATATTTTGACCGTAAAGAAATTACATTTTAACCTACCATCCAAAACTTAAACCCCTCTTTCATATTACATGCATGGAAAGGAACTAATAACCTTTTTACTGACGTTCGGTGTAGATCCTCCGTTGCGCTTTGACCACTTGCTTGCGCTGCTCCTTCCACAGATAACCTGCAATCAAGACAAATAACAACTATGCATGCATGCTACTTCTCTACTGAAGGGTTAGAAATTAATCATAAATTAACCAAACCATAGATAACTCATGCATTCAGACAGGAAAAGTATTCTTTTATGATTTGAAAAATGAATCAACTTACAATCAAAGTTGAGACCGGCCATCGCTCTTTGATTCTAATCCTAGGATCCTCTTCTTTTGTCCTCCAACTACTTTGTGTTAAATCTCCTTTGGCATGAGGAAAGGCTAAAGGGTTGGGACAATAAATTTCATAAATGGGAAGAGTTTCTTCGCTTTCCTCCTCCAAATGGTACCCATACCCCTTCTTTTATAGTCTAGAAGGAGCTAGGGTTTTGGATGAACCCTCGGCCATGCATGGCCAGGAGTTTCAGTTAACTGACCCATAGCTTTTTGTTTCGTCAGAAACTTTCCTTTTTTCTTGATTTGTTAGGTACACGCGGGCTGAAGTGGGTCAGCCAACATGCACACGCATGTAGAAATGGGTTAGGGTGCGTGGGCCTTGACACAAGAGGATTTTCAAAGAGTTGTTTAGCTAATTTTTGGCAAAGAAGGGATATGAGTTGGCCTGATGCCAGGTAAGCATGTGTGGTGCAATTTAGGGTTATAACAACAGTGATTGTTACTGGGTCAAAGTGATAAAAAGAGAAGAAAATATGGAGTGAAGTAAGAGAAAGAAATACATTGGACAAATATATCGAGGATGAAATATCAGTAAGGAATATGGATCGTGGACAACTCAGCGAGTGGAAAAATCCACCGTTGGATTCTTCGGAACACTGCATGGGAAGGAAGGAAAGACAAGCTGGTGAAGACCTGAAAACGCGGGTCAAGTTGACCTAGGGTATTAGACACATAGGGTTTTGGTATCTAGGGTTTTGACACTTAGGTTTTAACCTAAAGGTGTCTGAGAACTATTGTAATGTATAGATAGAGGTCTAAAGTACCTGGGATGGGTTGATGTTGTTTTTATCTTTGTTATAATGTGATCAAGTGAGGATTATTGTGTGAGAGAGAGAAGTCCTAAGTGTAAGAGCCTTATGGTATTGTAAGATCTTCATCTGGATGAAAATATCAACCATACAGGTGGGTGCACAGGGAAAGGAGAAAGAGAGAGAAAGCGAGAGAAAAAGAGAAGATCTACTAGCTAAGAGCATAGATTAGAACTCTATGATTCCACCTTAATATATTATAAAGCACAGTTATGTAGACGTATCCCTAGAGAGAGGGTGAACCACATATATCTTGTGTCGCATGTGATTGATGCTTTGTTCTTTGTCATTTGAGATGTTTCTATTAGGATATTGTGTTAGATCTGAGATATAACTTGCACAGTAGTTTGTAAGAAGATACAAAATACTAGATTGTTGTGTGTTGGTTGTTTTGAATCCACTTTGCATTCCTTTTGGTTGTATATATCTTTGTACTACAACCCCCTCATAGCTACTTCAAGTGAGACTACATCTGCCTCACATGTGTTGCTGAAAGGGCCAATAGTTAGGGCTTGTTGGTGTGCTCTTAGATCTGAACCCTGGGTCTACCCTTGTTCCAACAAATGGTTCCATTATTAGGACATGAATCTTCTTGAGGGAATGCCAAGGTGGTTTCCATCGAAGACATATATTCATAAGTGGATAGAAGACCAAGAAAAGGACTTCATTGAAGCCTAGAGCAATAACCCTAATATTAGTATAGAGGATTGGTTGGAGAGATATATCTTTACTGATATACGTGAAATTTTCTTTGGAGGAATCCATCAGGAGCTATACGAGTGGTTAGTTAGGTTTATAGATACCCAATTTGAGATCCGATCTAGGCCACCTACGGTTTGGATGTCGGTGTTGATCAAGAAGGTCAAGAGAGTTGATAACATCATATCAAGAGTAGTAGATCAATGTTTTGATAGCACCATTGGAGGGTATATCACCGAGTGTTTTGTTGATAGAGTAGAGTCATATAGCCAAGCCGACAGGTATTTCTTTAAGGGACCCAGAGGAAAATTTTTACATTTTCTGAAGTTGAGGATCAAGATGCCATTGCATGAGAAGAGCATCTTGAAGATAGAGTAGTTGGTTGGATTTGAAAAAGATAATGTTCAAGAATTCAGATAGGGACATCGACACAGAGTCTGGACATATGCATAGTGGCAGAGCATTCAGAGAAGTTCATCTTGAGAACCTATTTAAGAAGAACTACGGGGATGAGGGCTTCTACGGTGGAGAAGAGGTAGATATGACGTACAAAGAGAATTTAGAACCCATTGGGGCAGAGGAAAAGGAAGTTGAAGAACCTCGTCGGGAAGAGACAAAAACTTCAGGAACTGCGTAGACCGTTGAAGTAAGTACTATCACTTCCCCTGTTGTTTCAGCAGCACTACAAAATCATAATAGTTAGAGACGCCAGTGTCCTTAGAGTACTATTACTAGCAGTACAATATATACTTAGACATGAAACCTAGGGAGATTTATGGCATATGATATGAGGCACCCTATATTTAGGGGAGATGGATCTGAAGATCCTGATCAGCACTGGTTCCTATTGGGACAGGGGCAGACCCAGTGTTTAGCTCCAAGAGTGCACCAATAAGCCCTAACTACTGGCCCTTTCGAAAACACATGCAAGGTAGTTGCAGTCTTAACTGAAGTAGCTATGAGGGGGTTGTAGAACATAGATGTCTACAACTAGAAGGAATGCAAAGTGGATTCACAAAAACCAACACACAACAATCTAGTATTCTTTATCTTTTTACAAACTACTATGCAAGTTATATCTTAGATATAACACATTATCATAATAGCAACATCTCAAATAACAAAGAACAGAGCATCAGTCACACACAACACAAAATATATGTGGTTCACCCTCTCTCTAGGGACACATCCACAAAATTGTTCTTTATAATATATTAAGATGTAAACATACAGTTTTGATCTATGCTCTTAGCTAGCAAATCTTCTCTTCTTCTGTCTCTTTTTCCCTTCCCCACGCACCCAACTGCAGGGTTGATCTTTGCACCCAACTGAAGATATTACAATACCAGAAGGCTCTTACACTCAACACTTCTCTCTCTCTCACAATAATCCTCACTTGATCACACAATAACAAAGATAACAACAACAATAACAACAATAACCCATCCAGGTCCTTTAGACCTCTATTTATACATTACAATATCTCACTAATAGCCTTAGACCGAGACCTAAGTGTCAAAGCCCTAGATACCAAAACCCTAGGTTTCTAAAACCCTAGGTCAACTTGACCCACATTTTCAGGGCTTCCCCAACCTCTCTTTCCTTCCTTCTCATGCGGTGCTTCAAAGCATCCAACAGTGTTTTTCTCCACTTGTTGAGTTGTCCATGATCCTTATTCCTTGTTGATCTGTCATCCTCGATCTCCTCATCCAACAACTTTCTTTCTTGGACTTTGCTCCATCTTTTCTACTCTTTTGCTCACTTCGACCCAGTAACAATCACTGTGTCTTCTATGCATTTCATGTTTTTTATTTTCTTCCTTGATCTTCGCTTACTTCCACAACTAAGGGAAAATAGGCCCCCAACACTGACCTATGACTCATCCTGAGGCACTTCAAATCTGATCCTTCTACTTTACTTCGTCTTCAGACTGTGCAGGGATGACTTTGCTTTCTACTCTATGCCTCCTTTCCTTCCTTGTGCAAACTGTCTTTTTTGTGTTTGGTACCCAGTTTCAACTACACCTGGTACCTAGAACCTTTTCCTCATGCTTTTACTGAGAACTGTAGGGAAACTAGTTGTCATAATACAATTTCAACCGGCTCCCATTCACCAAACCTTCCTTCCATTCTCCCTTCAAGTTCTTCAACTACACAACTCCTCCTTCAGTAAAATAGGCAACCTCATATGGCCCAAGAAATTTGTTAAGAAATTCCATGGATGCTTCATGAATTTACTGTCATATACCAGTACCAAATCACTTTGCTTAAATGCCTTCTTCTTGATATGCCTGTCATGGTAGGCCTTCTCACTTTGTTTCTGGACCTGCTGATGGAATCCTACAATGAATCTGTATTATTCAAGTTCAACCAACTATGCAATCCTCTCTTGAACAACGCCAACGTCATCTATTTCTATAAAGGCAATGATTCTTATGCTTGGTACCAAATATTCCATTGGGACAATGACATCGAGGCCATAAACCAACTTAAAAGGGGTCTACATTGTTACCTTCTTGCAAGTGGTTCTATAGGCCCATAGTACTATTGATACTCTTAAAACCCATTCATCCCTATTCACACTCCAAATATTTGTCAGTGATGTCTTGAAGATCTTGTTGAATACTTCAACTATCCCACTCGCTTGTGGATGGTAAGGTGTGCTATTCTGATGATGAACTTCAAATTCCTTAGTCAAGGATTCAACTGTCTTATTGATGAAATGTGTGTCTTGATCACTCATAAGGATCTTTTTGCATCCAAAACAGGTTATGATGTCATCAAATATGAAGCGTGCAATTGTAGTTGCATTATAGTCCTTGACTAGTCTTGCTTCGATCCATCTGGTCAAGTACTTTGTCGTAGTGATTATGTACCTTGCTCTTGTGCACTTTCTTGGTGGGTTTATAGGTCCTACAAAGTCAATGGCCCATTTCTCAAATGCTTTTAGGGTCAGTTGTGGCGCTAATAGAATTTCATCTTTTCTAGACGGTTTCCCAACTCTTTGGCATACATTGCAGGCTCTGTAATAGTCCTTGTCATCTCTACATAAGGTAGGCCACCAAAGGCTAGCTCTAAGAACCTTCTGCACAGTTGATTTTCCTGCGTAGTGTCCTCCTATGATGCCTTCATGAGCTTCACAGAGGATCATTGGTCTCTCTGCTTCCATAACACACCTCCTCAATATCTCATCAGGTCCCATTTTGTATTGTTGTCCAACTATAGGTGAAAAGTTTGCAGCGTGCACTACTAGTTCTTTCTTCTGGGTTATTGTATACTCACTAGGTGCCATTCATGTTGATAAGAATTGGACTATTTCCATGAAGTGATCATCAATCTTTATAATGGATAGCAACATTTCATCCGACAATGTATCCTCCAGACTAGTAGGCTCTTATCCATGTTCCAAACTCCTTGAATTCTTTGAACACCACCCTGGAAAAGATGGATGGGGAATTCCTCAATCCAAATGACATCATTGTATACTGGTAGGATCCCCATTCTATTGCAAATGTGGTCTTATTGCGATCTTCCTTGGCAATCTGGATCTGATGGTATCCTGAGAATCCATCTATAAAAGAATATACTTCCTGACCTCCTACATTATCTAACACTTAATCAGTGAATGGCGTACAGAATGGGTCATGCAAACAAGCATCGTTTAGCTTCCTGAGATCTACACAGATCCTGATCTCTCCTGTATTCTTGTCTTTTACCACCATAGGGATTATCCATTATATTTCGACCACAGGTTGTATGATCCCTTCTTCCAACATTCTGTCGATCTCAATCTTCACTTTCTCCTTATATTTAGGGTTCAATATACAGGGTCTCTGTTTGACTGGTCTTGCATATGGCTTCAAAGGGATCCTCATATCTCCCATAGGCCCTTTAATTCTCTTCATATTAGTGAACTTGGTTGGAAAAAAATCCTGATATTCATGCTATAATTATGTAATCTTTTCAATAGTGGCAAAATCCCAATAATCTCCAACATTTGCAAGCTTCGGCATTTTCTCTGTTCCAATATTGACTTTCTTGATCTTGATGACTATGCAATAAATGGTAGCTCAAATCCCGGTACTTCTATGTCTCTTTGGCCTTATGTTTCTACAATTTTCACTTTCCTAGGATCATCGTCTTCATCAACATTGATGTTGTGACAACCTTGCAGTTTCTAGAGAGGCACAATCCATTTGTCCTCTTCTTGTTCTAAAGGGAGGCTAGATGCCTCCTCAAACACATTATGTCTTACAATCTATAATGCTTGGTCTAATTAAGGATATTGGCTTTCAAATAAGAAGGTAGTTACAAAATTTTGGGTCATACCTTTCCAATCTGTAGTGATGAGGCACAGTTATTCTTGAAGATACCAGTTGATAGGGGTGGTGTCTAGTGTGTTAATGAATTTGTGCACCCACTGCTCTTGAGGAATATTTCTCCAGGATTCCTTGCAGCTTCACACATGGTCCTTTGGGCAACTTCAACCTGTGTACCTGTGGTCCTTTGTTTAGTCTAACACATCTCTTGGAAGATACTTCATAAAAACAATTCTGCCAGTTTTCCAATGCTTCTTCTAAATCTGATGAACACGAGGTGTCACTTCACTAGGTTAAGTTCCTATCTGTCGTAGGATTACTGTAATCCTATTGTTTGGTGGTTAGTTTGTATATGTTTTCAAATTCATGTGTGTGGTCTTCTTCTCTGATGAGCTCTATGTATAGCTGACCTTCATCTAGATCTAAAGGCACAATGACCCTAAAGCCATCTCCTTCAAACGTCATTCATATTTTCTTTAAATCAACCACGGTGGAATTATTGAAAGACCAATCAATTCCTAACAGCGCAGGGTAAGGACAACTATCATCAACTATCTCAATTACCTCAAAGTCTGTAAATCTCCTTACTCTATCAATGTACATAGGGACATGTTCCAATCTACCAATGGGGCTTATTGCCTAGTGATTAGCCATCCTAATCCTAATAGAGGAATAGATCAAATTAGTTTTTCCCATCAGTGCCCAAGTTTTCTTTGTCATGACATTGACCTCCGACCCTAATTCGAGGACCACATAGTCTATATCATACTCTCTAATTTGATAATTCAAGTGTAATTCCTTATTTTTCCTTATCTTCTTGGATAGTTGATGTACTTCTTTATTCAGTAAAGGATATACCCTTCCTATCTCATACGGTCTAACCAAATTTTGCAGTTCTTGTATAGCATTCTTGTCTTTAATCAACTCTATAAACGTATACAAGAAACTAACAAGTTTACTTGCTCCTTTTCCATCTCCAGGTGAAGAAGACTGATCGAATGCTAGAGGAATTCCACATTCTCTTACTTCTGGTTGTGTATTTGATGAATAGCCTTGGTCTCCCATGAATTCTCTTCATTCTTCCTCGAACATTTTTTTTCTTTCTTTGCATCAAAATTTTGTATCTTTTCTACAGCTTTCCTGACTCCTGATTCTTCTGCAGTCTTTCCTTAGGTCATTCCATCTTCTCCTGTAACAACACCTCCTCTGGTGATAACAGTGACTCTAGGGTCTTCTCAGGGAGGTTCTGATTTGATCAATTGTATCTGCGGGTTCTGCTAAGGTCCTCGTTTCTCTTGAAGTTTAGTCGGTAATGATGGACATTCCTCGATAACATGCTCGAAAGAGTTGCAATAGATGCAATTCATACAAGGGTTCTGACAGTCCCTTACCAAGTGTCCTGGTTGTGCACAGTTATAACAAATTATCTATCCTCAATCTCAACCTATAATTCCTCCTCTTACTTTTCCTTTGTATCCACCATTAGGGTTGAAGTTTCCTCTCCCAGGAGAGTTATATTGTGTAGGTTTTCCTTCTTGTTGTAATTTTCCTTGAATATTGTATATATACCTTGACCTTTCATGCATGATATTGTAAGCCCTAAAATCTCTATCATCATGTCCCACAGACTTACAAAATGTGAAATACAAATTTGTGGGTGTCTGAACCTTTTTTTTCATGTTGTAGCACTCACCAGGGTGATGTCTATTTCTGCATACCTCACACCAAGGTAGGGTAACTTGTTTCAAGGGGCTCGGAGCTCCAAAGGCCAAGTATTCATGGAATAGGGGACAGTGTTCCTTTTCATGGCCTTCTGATTTTCATCTGATACACTAGAAGTCTTATCTTTTATCTTTTCCCTTTTCTTTCTTCATATCTTCAACCTATAGAGACAAACTAGTTAGTTGACTCAAGATTTGATTCATACCTAAACTGGATTCTCCCATAGGGACTGATTCTAGCTTCATGGTGATCTCCAATGCATCAACCTGTGAAGCAATATTCTTTTTCATCAGAGGAACTCCGATGTTTGGTAAGAGGGAAACAATGAACCATTCTTTGTTTTGTTCATCTGGAATCTGAAAAGTCAACTGACCTATTAGGTTCTTGAACCTTTGATCGAATTCCCAAATAGGTTCAGCTACTTTCCATTTAATCTCTTTCAAATCCATAATACATTGTGACTCTGACTTGGGTTTCTTGAACTCTACAATTAATGAAGTCTTAATCTCACTCAATGACTTAGGTTGTGCAAGTCCTTGGACAAGCTTCGTGTACCAACTCAGTGCGCAATCTCTTAGGGTGGTATTGAACTAATATATTTTAACAGCTTTGTTGGTAACATTCTTAATATTCCATACGACTTCACATAGGAACCACTACTTATCAGGATCTTAAGGTCCATCTCCTATGAAGATAGGGAGCCTCATCTCATCTTCCATAGAGTTGCCTATGTTTCCTGTATGAGTAGATGTTGAACTACTAATAATAGTACTCTAAGGACTCTAGCGACTCTGACTATTATCATTTCTTAGTGTTGTTGAAACAACAGGGGAAGTGATATTACTTACTTCAATGGTCTACATTGTTCCTGAAGTTTCTAGCTCTTCTCGACGAGGTTCTTCAACTTCCTTTTCCTCTTCCCTAATGATTTTTGAATGCTCTTCGTTTGTCAGATCTGCCTCTTCTCCACTATAGAAACCCTCATCCTCATAGCTCTTCTTAAATAGGTTTGCAAGATGAATTTCTCTTAATTCTTTGCCACCACACGTATGTCCAGCCTCTATGTCATTGTTGTTGTCTGAATTCTTGAACATTAACTTTTTTGAATCCAACTAACTATTGTATCTTCAAGATTCTCTTCTCATGCAATAACATCTTAATCCTCAACTTCAGAAAATGTAAATTTTTTTCCTCTAGGTCCCTTAAAGAAATACCTCTCGGCTTGGCTATATGACTCTACTATGTCAACAACAAACTTGGTGATATATCCTCCAATGGTGATGTCAAACCAATGATATACTGCTCTTGACATAGTGTTATCAGCTCTCTTGACCTTCTTGATCAGCGTCGACATCTAAACCATAGGTGACCTAGATCGGATCTCAAATTTGGTATCTACTAACCTAGCTAACCACTCGTATATCTATTGATGGATTCCTCGAAAGAATTTTTTTTTTTATATCAGTAAAGATATATTTCTCCAACCAATCCTCTATACTAAGATTAGGGTTCTTGTTATGGGCTTCAGTGAAGTCATTTTCTTGATATTCTATCCACTTCTGAATCTTTGTCTTTGATGGAAACCACCTTGACATTCCCTCAATAAGATTCCCATCCTCGCAACAGAACCATTTGTTGGCACAAGGGCAGACCTAGGTTTCAACTCCAATAGCACGCCAACAAGCCCTAACTACTGGCCTTTTTGGCAACACCTACGAGGTAGATGCAGTCTCACCTGAAGTAGCTATGATGGGGTTGCAAGATAGAGATGTCTACAACGAGAAGGAATGCAAAGTGGATTCACAACAACCAACACACAACAATCTAGTATTCTTTATCTTCTTACAACCTACTAGGCAAGTTATATCTCAGATATAACACATTATCATAATAGAAGTATCTCAAATAACCATGAACAAAGCATCAATCACATACAACACAAAATATACGTGGTTCACCCTCTCTCTAGGGCTACATCCACAGAATTGTGCTTGATAATATACTAAGATGTAAGAAAACAGTTCTGATCTGTTCTCTTAGCTAGCATATCTTCTCTTCTTCTCTCTCTTTCTCCCTTCCCTGTGCACCCAACTACAGGGTTGATCTTTTCACCTAGCTGAATATCTTACAATACCAGAAGGCTCTTACACTCAACACTTCTCTCTCTCACACAAAATAATCCTCACTTGATCACACAATAACAAAGATAACAACAACAATAATCACAACAATAACAACAACAACCCATGCAGGTCCTTTAGACCTCTATTTATACATTACAATAGCTCACCGACAACCTTATGCCGAGACCTAAGTGTCAAAGATGTATATACCAAAACCCTAGGTCAACTTGACCCACATTTTCAGGGCTTTTCCAACCTATCTTTCCTTCCTTCTTGTGCGGTGCTTTAAAGCATCCAACAGTGGTTTTCTCCACTTGTTGAGTTCATCCTCAATCCTCTCATCCAACGAATTTCTTTCTCAGAATTCACTCCGTCTTTTCTACTCTTTTGCTCACTTCGCCTAGTAACAGTCACTATGTGTTCCACTTAATTTGCATTTTTTATTTTCTTCCTTGATCTTCTCTTACTTCCATAACCAAGGGCCAACAGTTCCTATGTGAATCCATATGGAATATTAAGAATTTCACTGATGAAGAAAGGAAATCATTTTAGTACTACCCTAAGATATCACGCACTGAGATGGTACATGAATCTTGTCCAAGGACTTGCATAGCCTAAGTCGTTGAATGAGATTAATAATGCATTTATTACAGAGTTCAAGAATGCCAAGTCAGAGTCACATTGTATTACAAAGTTGAAAGAGATTAAACAAAAAGAAGCTAAACCTATTTGGGAATTCGATCAGAGGTTCAAGACCCTAACAAGTTGGTTGTCTTTTCAGATTCCAGATGAACAATACAAAGAATGGTTCATTACTGCCCTCCTACCACACATCAAAGTTCCTATGATGCAATAGAATATTTCTTCGTAGGTTGAGGCAATGGATATCTCCATGAATATATAATCAACCCCTATGGGAGAATCCAGTTCAGGTATGAGTCAAGTCTTGAGTCAGCTTACTAGTTTGTCTCTACAGGTCGAAGATATGAAGAAAGACAAGGGAAAAGATAAAAGACAAAAAATATGGTGTGTCATATGAATATTGGAAGGCTGTGACAAGGAACACTATCCCCTATTCCATGAATACTTGTCCTCTAGAGCTCCAAGCCCCTTGAAACAAGTTACCCTACCTTGGTGCGAGGTATGTAGAAATAGACATCTCCCTGGTGAGTGCTACTACATGCAAAAATATATTCATACACCCAAAAATTTGTATTGCACATTTTGTAAGTCCATGGAACATGATGATAGGGATTTTAGGTCTTACGATCTCATGCATGAAAGGTCAAGGGATATATACAAGGTTCAAGGTGAAGTATAGCAAGAAGGAAGCCCTACACAGTATAACTCTCCTAGGAGAGGAAACATCAACCCTCGTGGTGGATACAGAGAAAGAGGAAGAGGATGAGGTATAGGTCAAGGTCAAGGATAGATAATCTATTATAACTGTGCACAACAAGGACACTTGGAAAGGGACTATCAAAACCCTTGTACGACTTGCAGCTGTTGCAACTCTTTCGAGCATGTTATCGAGGAATGTCCAACATTGTTGGCTAAACTTCAAGAGAAACGGGGACCTCAGAAAAACTCGCAGATACAATTGATCAAAGAAGAACCTCATGGAGAAGACCCTAGATTCATTTTTATCACTAGAGGAGGCATTGTTACAGGAGAAGATAGAATGTCCCAAGGAAAGACTGTAGAAGAATCAAGAGTTAGAAAAGATGCAGAAAAGACACAAAATTTTGATGCAAAGAAAGAAAAACAAATGTTTGGGGAGGAAAGAAGAGAATTCGGGGGAGACCAAGGCTCTTCATTGAAGACATGACTAGAAGTAAGAGAATGTGGAATGCCTCTAGAATTCAATCAGTCTGCTTCTCCTAGATATGGAAAAGAAGCAAGCAAACTTGTCAATTTCTTGTATACATTTATAGAGCTGATTAAAGATGAGAAAACTATACAAGAACTGCAAAATTTGGTTAGATAGTATGATATAGGAAGGGTATATCCTTTACTGAATAAATACGTACATCAACTATCCAAGAAGAGAAGGAAAAACAAGGAATTACACTTGAATGCTCAAATTGGAGAGTATGATATAAACTACGTGGTCCTCGACTTAGGGTCGAAGGTCAATGTCATGACGAAGCAGACCTAGGCATTGATGGGAAAACCTAAGTTTATCTATTCCCCTATCAGGCTTAGAATGGATAATCAGCAGGAAGTAAGCCCCTTCAAAAGATTGCAACATGTCCCTGTGGACACCAACGGAGTGAGGACGTTTGCAGATTTTGAGGTGATTGAGATAGTTGATGATAGTTGTCCTTACCCTGTGATGCTAGGAATTGATTGGGATTTCAATAATTCCACTGTGGTTGATTTAAATAAAAGACAAATGACGTTTGAAGGAGATGGACTTAGGGTCATTGCCCCTTTATATCCAGATGAAGGTTAGAGATACACAGAGCCCATTAGAGAATAATACTACACATATGAACTGGAAAACATATACAAACTAACTGCCAGACAACATGATGACATTAATCCTATGACAAATGGAAACTTAAGGTGGTGAAGTGACAATGCATGCTCATCAGATTTAGAAGAAGAACTGGAAAACTGGTAGAACAAAATGTGTGAAGTATCTACAAGGAGATGCACTACACTAACTAGAGAAGTTTGTTGAATCGACACAATAGTAAGTAACTTACCCACATTTGATGGTATGAATCCTATAGAATCCTTCTTATCGGAGTTTGAAGAAAGTGTACCAATGCAACAAATATTGTTGGCAATGGATGAGGCCCTGAAATCCACACAAGCAATATGGTGGGGGATACACAAAGACATCATTACAAAATGGGTATAGTGTCATACTTTGATGACATCATGGCTCTCACCACAAGTAGAAGGCTGCAAAGTTAGGTGCATAGGTAGAAGCTTCCCAAAGGACCATGTCTGAAGCTGGGAGAAATCCTGGAGCAATATTCCTCAAGAGAAGTGGGTGCACAAATTCATTAACACACTGGACACCACCCCTATCAATTGGTATATTCAAGAAGAACTCCACCTCGTCACTATAGATTGGAAAGGTATGACCTAGAATTTTGTAACTAACTTCTTAATTGAAAGCCAATATCCTTCAGTAGACCAAGCATTACAGATTGTAAGATAGAAAGTGTTTGAGGAGGCATCTATTCTCCCTTTAGAACAAGAGGAGGACGAATGGACTCTACCTCTCCAGAAACTGCAAGGTTATTACAACATCAATGTTGATGAAGGCGATGATCCTAGGAAGGTGAAAATTGTCGAAATAGAAGGCCAAAGAGACATAGAAGGACCATGAGTTGAGCTACCATTTATTGCACAACCGATCAATATCAAGAAACTCAATATTGGAACAGATCAAATGCCAAAACTTGCAAATGTTGGAGATTATTGGGATGCTTCCACTATTAACAAGATTACAGAATTACTGCATCAATATCAGGATTTGTTTCCAACCAAGTTCACTAATATGAAGGGCATTAAAGGGCCTATGGGAGAGATGAGGATCCCTTTGAATCCAGATCCAATACTAGTCAAATAGAGACCCTATAGATTGAACCCTAAATATAAGGAGAAAGTGAATATTGAGCTCGATAGAATGATGGAAGAAGGGATCATAGAACCTATGGAAAAATCATAATGGATAATCCCTATGGTTGTACAAGACAATAAGACAATAGAGATCAAGATCTACGTAGATCTCAGAAAGCTGAACAATGGATGTTTGCTTGATCCATTCCCTACGCCATTCTCTGACGAAGTGTTAGATAATGTAGGAGGTCAGGAAGTATATTCTTTTACAGATGGATTCTTAGGATACCATCAGATCCAGATTGCCAAGGAAGATCACCATAAGACCATATTTTCAATAGAATGGGGTTCCTACAAGTACACAATGATGTTGTTTGGATTGAAGAATGCCCCAACCATATTTTCCAAGGTGGTGGTCGAAGAATTCAAGGAGTTTGTGCATAAATTTCTAGAAGTATACTTTGATGATTGGACTATTTTTAGTTTACTGAAGAATCATATTGAATGTCTAAGGCTAATGTTGGACAAATGAAGGTAGTTTTAGATTTCCTTAAACCTAAAGAAGTGCATCATTGTTTCACCATTTGGAGCATTGTTAGGTCATATTGTATGCAAGCAAGGATTGCTGGTAGATCCATCTAAAATTTCCATCATAGTTGATATACCTCCTCCTACTTCAGTCAAACAGCTATGCACTACAATGGGACACAGAGGATATTATAGGAAGTTCATTAAAGGTTATGCCTAGATTACAACACCCATGGAGAATCTTTTGAACAAGGACTGTCAATTTGCCAACAGAACTTCGACACACTGAAACAAAAAATGGTTATTGCACCTATTCTGGTTTTCCCAGATTGGAGTAAGGAGTTTCATGTGCATGTTGATGCATATTCTATTGCATTAAGAGTTGTGTTAGCAAAACCAGTAACATGATACATTGACCACATATTCTATTGCATATTCTATTAGCCTTTGCTAGCAATAAACTATCAACAACTGAGATTAATTACACGACTATTGAGAGAGAAGGATTAGACATGGTGTATGCACTGTAGAAGTTCCACCACTACTTATTAGGAGGACACTTTAAAATGTTTATCGATCAATCTGCGCTGAAATACCTAGTCAACAAGCCAGTGTTGGGGGGGAGAATATGCAGATGGCTTCTACTATTTCAAGAATATGATTTTGAGATTGTAGTTAAGACAGGGAGAATAAACAAAGGTCATGATCACTTGTCGAGGTTGGAACATGAAGAAGAGACTACTAGTTTGGAGGATACATTGTCGGATGCATATTTTCTAGTCATTAGAAAGATTGATGATCACTTCGCAGAAATAGTCCAGTTCTTGTCAACACGAATGGCACCTAGTGAGTATACAATAACCCAGAAGAAACAACTAGTAGTGTGCGCTAAAAAAAATTCACTTATAGTTGGAAAGATATACAAAATGGGAACTGATGAGATATTGAGGAGGTGTGTTATGGAAGTAGAGGGACCAAGGATCCTTGTCAAATCTTATGAGGGCATCGTTTGAGGACACTATGCAGGAAAAGAAACTGCGTAGAAGGTTCTTAGAGATGGCCTTTGGTGTCCTACCTTACATAGAGATGCCAAGGACTATTATAGGGGATGTGATATATGCCAAAGAGATGGGAAACCGTCCATAAGAGATGAAATGCCATTGAATTTGTAGGACCTATAAACCCACTAGGAAAGTGCATAGGAGCAAGGTACATAATCACTGTGATAGAGTACTTGACCAAATGGGACGAAGCAAGAGAATTCAAGGACTATAGTGAAACTACAGTTGCACGATTCATGTTTGATGACATCATAACTAGGTTTGGATGCCCAAATATCCTTATGAGTGATCAAGGCACACATTTCATAAATAAGATAGTTGAATCCTTGACTAAGGAATTTGAAGTTCATCATCAAAAGAGCACACCTTACCATCCACAAGCGAATGGGACAGTTGAAGCATTCAATAAGATTTTGGAGACAATGCTGATTAATATTTTCACTATGAACAGGGATGACTAGGATTTAAGAGTACCAATAGTACTATTGGCCTATAGAACCACTTGCAAGAAGCTAACAATGCAGACCCCTTTTAAGTTTGTTTATGGCCCCGAAGCTATTGTCCCAATGGAATATTTGGTGCCAAGCCTAATAATTTCTTACTTTACAAAAATGGATGATGCTATCATTGTTCAAGAGAGGCTTGCACAGTTGGTTGAACTTGAAGAAGACAGATTCATTGCAAGATTCCATTAGTAGGTCGAGAAAGAAAGAGAGAAGGCCTACCATGACAGACATACTAATAAGAAGGCATTTAAGAAAGGTGATTTGGTACTGGTATATGACAGTAAGTTCATGAAACATCCAGGGAATTTTTGAACACATTGGCTTGGGCCATATGAGGTTACCTATGTTACAGAAGGAGGAGCTACACATTTGAAAATTTTGAATGGAGAATGGAAGGAAGGTTTGTTGAATGAGAGATGGTTGAAATTGTGTCATGACAACCAACTGCCCCACAAATCTCAGTAAAATCATGGGGAAAATTTTATAGGTACCATTTGAAACTGGGTACCAAACACAGAAAATACAATCTACATAAGGAAAGGAGGCATTGAGAAGAAAGAAAAGTATGCCCTGCGCAGTCTGAAGATGAATAAAAGAAAAAGGGTTAGATCTGAAGTGCCTCAAGATGAGTCACAGGTGATTTTTGGGGGCCTATTGGCCCTTGGTTATGTAAGTAATCGAAGATCAAGGAAGAAAAGGAAAAATGTGAACTACGTGAAAGACACAGTGACTGTTACTGGGCGAAGTGAGCAAAAGAGCAGAAAATACATAGAAAAGTAAGAGAAATCAAGACATTGGACAAAGAGATCAAGGATGACATATCAGGAAGGAATATGGATCATGGAAAACTCAGCAAGAGGAAAAATCCACCGTTGGATTCTTTGGAACACTACGCGAGAACCAAGGAAAGACAGGCTGTCAAAGCCCTGAAAACACAGGTCAAGTTGACCTAAAGTTTTAGACACCTAGGGTTTTGACACTTAGGTTTTAACCTAAAGGTGTTTGAGAACTATCTAATAGAGGTCTAAATGACCTAGGATGGGTTGTTGTTGTTATCTTTGTTATTATGTGATCAAGTGAGGATTATTGTGTGTGAGAGAGAAGTGCTAAGCGTAAGAGCCTTCTGGTATTGTAAGATCTTCAGCTGGGTGTGAAGATCAAACTTGTAGCTAGGTGCATAGGGAAGGGAGAAAGAGAGAGAGAGAGAGAGAGAGAGAGAGAGAGAGAGAGAGAGAGAGAGAGAGAGAAAGAGAAGATCTATTAGCTAAGAGCACAGATCAAAACTGTATGCTTCCATCTTAATATATTATAAAGAATATTTCTGTGGACGTAGCCCTAGAGAGAGAGTGAAGCATGTATATCTTGTGTCGCGTGTGATTGATGCTCTATTCTTTGTCATTTGAGATGCTGCTATTAGGATAATGTTTTAGATATGAGATATAACTTGCACAGTAGGTTGTAAGAAGATAAAGAATACTATATTTTTGTGTGTTGGTTTCTATGAATCCACTTTTCATTCCTTCTGGTTGTAGACATCTCTATCCTACAACCCCCTCATAGCTACTTTAGGTGAGATTGCATCTACCTCGCAGGTGTTGCCGAAAGGGATAGTATTTAGGGATTGTTGGTGTGCTCTTGGAGTTGAATCCTAGGTCTGTCCTTGTGACAAAAACACTCCTTGCACTTGACTAGCCTTCAGACGGCTTCTAAATTAGAAAATGTTCCAGTAATATTCTAGCACATTATGTGTTCTTGCGCTATGCACTCGTTGCATACATTCTCCCTCAGAGTGTTCAATAACTCTAGGCTTCCCTCAAATTCTCCAACACTTCAAAACGTGTTGGTTATGTGCACTCCTTGCACTTGTTCAATGCCCTCCTGACAGAGCTCTATAGAGTATTCAACAAATTTATGCTACACTCACTCCTATGCACACTTTCCTCCAAGGTATTCAAGAACCTTGAGGTTCCCCTTAAGTCTGTGAATTATCTTGATGTTCCCTCCTAGCACATTCTCCTGTGAAATCAAAGAAGAATCTAGCTACACACTCCTTGCATTGTCTCACAACATTTCTACGCTCTATCATGAACTCCTTGTCCTTAGCCTAAAGAACCCATAACAACTCAACAAACTCTTAAAAAGATAGTGAATTATATTCTTATCATGTATATGGAAACCTATCATACATCTACAACATACATGAATGCATAAACACACAAACAAAATTCATAAAAAGTTCATCCCACATGAATTTATACACAGTGAAATCTATTCTTTTGTATTAATCTCATAATGTCAATTACAATATGTGAGTTGAGACTGCAACTGAGTCTCGACTCTTATCTCCTCTCTTTGGTTTACAATTTTTTTCAATCAATCTTCAACAACCTCTAATGGGCATATGTTACAAGCATTTATACAAGAGGGGCTTGATGACCTTTCCCTCCAAGCTACAGTAGTGGTGTCTAATCACCATCAACATGCCTATCTATTGAGGCATATTACAATGAGTGGAAATCTAGTTTGAATCAGATCTAGATCCTTCCTACCATCAACCACTTAAGGAGAACCTATCCACATCCTGTGCGAAGGAATGATTTGGCTCTTCCATCCTGGCAACATTTAATTTCATTAATTACATTTAACATTTGAGGGGAAAATGATAGGGACGTCACCTCTCCCTTCCTTGAATGCACACCAATGTGATAGATAGTTGGCGCGTGTTGAGGTGGAGCGATGCTCCTGCATCATACTCCACTGCTGTGAAAAATTCATGATCTCCTTATCATGATATTCCCATCTCCATTGAAATCCTCCTGGATCCCAAACTTTCCCTTGGAGTTTTCCTCCTACTCCTCTACTTTCCTTCTGCTACTGCATCCTCGCTACTCGTGCAGGTCTTCCTCTATTCACCTTCTCCTTGTTGAAAACTTCTTTTTTTTACTTCATCATCAGCCTCCTTATCTCCTCTATGATTTCTTCTAGCTTCATTAATGTCTAGCCTTCCTTATGCAGTCTACTCGGCTGCAAATCCTCTTCATCAATGAGTAGATAAACATAATCCCCCATGCTACATTCATCTCTTGTGGTGCTAGATGGCTACTCTGTTGTAGAATCTGATTTTGCAGGCCCATCACTAAGTTTCTACTTAGATATCTCTTATGAAAGACTATCTTATGCCATGTCCACTTACGTTTGTTCCACTCAAGATTCCTCCAGCTACTCCTCATGCTGACACATTTCCTCTGGCTTGGCTATCTCTTGGAAGCCATATTCTGGTTTTAGATTGTCCAACCAATCCTCCATCGTCTTCAAATATTTCTCCCACTGAGTGAGAAACTCAACTATGTGATCCTCTTCTGATGGGGTATACTTCAATATATGATCCTTCTCCTCCCTGATAGTCACAATTGGTTGTCCCTCTCTCGCTACATTTGCAACATATATGCTAGCCTCTCCTTGGCTACTTGGCAGGAATATTTTGATTCCTCCAATGATCAGAATACTCCTCTGATCCTTCTCCTCAGTGACATAATTATTTAACTTCTCATCATATTCATTCATATGGTTTGTAACTCCATGTGAATATTCATATGGATGAGGCCTTTCTTCCACCTCTTTTCCATCTTTCAACATCCCTTGCTGACATGAAATCTCAATTGAGCTCATCTCTTCTCCATTTCCCACCTGGAAAATTGGGATTTCTCCTCTACCCTACTGGAAGTTTATGAGATCAATTAATATATTCACATTTCCCACATGGAAACCTAAGAGATCTATGCCATATATATTTCCCTCATCACTGAGGTTTCAACATGCCTCAACCACCTTTTTAGAACCTGTTGTTGCCTTATGGAAAACAAATTCTGAACAAGCCACCTAGCTTTCCTTTTTAGAGACCATTCATACCTCCAACATACTTTTTCCTCATGCTACATCTTCAGTTCTAGATTTTCCATTTTTGCTCAGTTTTCATTGCACTCCTTGTTAATTTCCACTTTTCTCTTCTGCGGGCATTCTTCTCTTCGACCGCGCTTATGAACTTCATTAGCCATATTTTATTTCTTCACCTTCAGCCCACCTAGTTTTCTACCATTTGCTACACACCTTGTAACAGCCTCCACAAAGCATCACACTCTGTCTCCCTTCACCTACTATCTACAAGAGAATTCAAGCTTCACTCCACTTGATGTAGTCATACTGTCTCCTTTGTCTACAGAAATCAATTATGTGGCTCTGATACCACTTTGATGTTGTCCGAGTATCTTCTTTGTCTACTCTCTGCTACCAAAAAAATAATTCAAGCTATGATACCACTCTAGATCAGACCTTCTTCTTCTTCACAGGGTTGTGCAACCTCTCGGTCTAGGATCGTTCAATAATTAGAGTTGAATTATCTCTTCAGGACCCTGCTAGCCCCAAATAAATTTACACATGCCCCTTTTCTCCTAGGCATAGATCCTGTGAGACTCGCAACTCTGAATAAGCCCCTATTCTTCTCCACATGACCTTGAGATATGACCTCAGGCCAGTCCTCTTTTTGACTCCACACTTCAAAAATTTTGTGAGTGGATTGCTCCCTTCTTCCCGATCTCCAAATTGGAGAATTTATCCAGGACCCGATCTACGGTCCACGTCTCCCCCAAAACCAACGGCTATGATATTCTTAGAATGCCATACTTTAGAATTTCCTCCACACTGCTCTCCTCTTTCTTGTTTCTAGAGTATCTTCCTCCTAAATAAGTCGATCTCCTCCACATTTCCTTCTGGATCAAACAGTCCATATTCACTTCACTCTTCATGACTTCGCGAAGATTACCCTTTACTCCTCGCAAATATTCTGAAGTTGTTTCTCTTGAACTCTCGGATCTTTCACCACCTGTCTCCTGACGATGGGTGACCCCTCTTCACTTCAGCACTTTGAGACTTCACTACCCCATTCTCCCGTGCACTTACAAATAATTAAGACCCATGCACTTTACCTAGATCCAAAACTTATTGGTCCTTCACACCTAGATCCAATGACTGAGATATTTTCCTCCTTGGAGTTTTCCCCCTAAACTTTCACTTTCACCCAAATCTAGGAAAATCATCTAAGTATCAAATTTGCATCCTTTGATATTCCTCCTATGATCCCAACTGCTTTGTCTTGACAGCGATTTTCCTTCTGATCTTTGGGACTTGGAATGATTTCTCTTCTACACAGTCATTGCACTTGAATGTGTAGACTTTCACTCAACTCTCCTCTGAGTATTATCCTGAAACAAGTTCACCTCTTTTCACTCCTTGCACTTGACTGGCCTTTAGATGGCTTCTAACTTAGAAGATTTCCCAAAAATATTTCGGCACACTCCTTGTGCTTCCTCGATGCACTCCTTGTAGATATTTTCCCTCAGAGTGTTAAGTAACTATGGGTTTCCCTTAAATTCTCCAACACTTCAAAACATGTTAGTTTTGTGCACTCCTCACACCTGATCAATGCCCTCCTAATATATTTATACAAATTATTCAACAACTCTTTGCTACACTCACTCCTGCATAGAATTTCCTCCAAGGTATTCACCAACCTTGAGGTTCTGCTTGAGTCTGTGAATTATCATAGTGTTCCCTCCTAGAATGTTCTCCTTTGAACTAGAAGCATAATCCAACTATGCACTCCTTGCATTGGCTCACAATGTTTCTATGCTCTGTCGCACACTCCTTGCACTTAGCCTAAAGAATCTAGAACAAATCAATAAACTCTCAAATAGATAGTGAATTCTATATTTATCCTGTAGATGGAAAACTATCATACATATACAACATACATGAATTCATAGACACAAAAACAACATTTATAAACCATCCATCCCACAGGAAGTTATAAACAATGAAATCTGTTCTTTTTATTAATCTCATAATGTTAATTACAATATGCGATCTCGGACTGCAACTGAGTCTCAGATCTTATCTCCTCTCTTTGGTTTACAATGTTTTTCAATCAATATTCAACAACCTCTATTGGGAATATGTTACAAGGATTTATACAAGAGGGGCTTGACGATATTTCCCTCCAAGCTACACTAGTGGTGTCTAATCATCATCAAAATGCCTATCTATTGAGGCATATTTCAATGAGTGGAAATCTAGCCCGAATCGGATCTAGATCCTTCCTACCATCAACCACTTAAGGAGACCCTATCCACATCCTATGAGAAGACATGATTTGGAACTTCCATCCTAAAAAAAATTAATTTTTTTAATTACATTTAAAATTTGAGGGAAAAATGAGAGGGTTGACGCCTCTCCCCTCCTTGAATGTGCACCAATGTACTAGATAGTTGGTGTGTATTGAGGTGGAGTGATGCTCCTGCATCACTGCCTCAAGGTCTCATGCTTCTCAATCACCATCAAGATTTAGAGGTCCATCATTATCCCTTTTATTAGGTCGATATCTATTAGCATTGACTTCTTTGGAAACTTCTATTGATAGCCTTACATCAATTAGCAAAGTATCCTATCATTTCATTCATTCAGCCATAAAAACATTTTGATAGGGGGATCGTGAAAATCCACTTCCAAATTCGACATGAAAAACGAAATATTACTTTATTATAGATTACCATGTATACTAATGTCTAATAACATATATTTTATGACTATTAGGGCCTAGGAGGCCCCCTCAACACAAACCATTGTGGTCTGAAATATTTGTTTGGACAAACAACTCTAAATCCAAGACAAATTAGATGGTTGGAATTCCTCAATGAATATGACTTTGATATAAAGAATATCAAAGGAAAGGAAAACAAGTCAGTTGATGCACTCAACAAGAGGGTGCATGAAATTCATTCTATATCCATTAGCATGTAAAAATCAGATCTAAAAGAAAAAAAATTGGAAGCTGGGAAATCAAATCAACATTATATGGAGACAACGGAAATATTATAGCAAGTTAATTTTCAGCAGAAAATTAAAGATTATGAGTTGAGAGGGGATGGAATCCTCATGTGTAGGGGCAGAATATATGTGCCTAAATATTAGTAGTTGAAAAATATGGTGCTAAGAGAGATGCGTAATGTGGCTTATGTTGGGCACCCAGTATACCAGAAAACCATTGCAATTGTAAAGAGACAATATTTTTGGCCTAGTATGGAGAAAGAGGTGGATGATTATATAGTCAAGTGTCTAGAATGTCAAAAGGTAAAGGATGAGAATAGACGTCCAAATGGTTTTCTACAACCATTCCCCATTCCAGAGTGGAAATGGAAAGTTGTGAAAATTTATTTTATCACCAAGATTCCCATAACAGTGAAGCAACATGATTCCATCATGGTGGTGGTGTATAAGCTAACCAAAGCTACTCATTTTGTTCCATTGAATCAAACTCACAAGGAAAATAACATTACATGAATTTATATGAGAGAAATTTCTAGGCTACATGGTGTGCCTAAGGAAATTGTTTATGACAGAGATCCCAAGTTCACATCAAAATTTTAGAAGGAATTATTTAAAGGATTTGAAACAAATCTGAATTTTAGCACAACTTATCACCCATAATCAAATGGGAAAACAAAAAGGGTAAACCGGGTGATTGAGGATATGCTAAGAATGTATGTGATGGATAAAACATAAAAATGGGAAGCTAATTTCCATTTGGTTGTGTTTTATTATAATAATGGGTATCATGCATCTTTGAAGATGAGACCATTTGAAGCACTATATGGAATAAAGTGAAACATGCTAGTGAGATGGGAGAACCCAACAAACAAAGAAAAGTTTGGGTCGTAATTGCTCATAGAAATGGAGGAGTAGTGGTAAAAATAAAGTAGAATTTAAAGGTTTCTCAATATAGGTAGAAGAGTAATGAGAACAAGGGAAGAACACATGGAGAATTTAAAGTGGGAGAGCATGTCTTCTGGAAAGTGAAAGCAAAGAAGAGTTCATCAAAATTGGGGAGCTTTCGATAGATTCCAACAAGAAATTGTGGACCATTTGACATCTTGGAAAGGATTGGTCTTGTTTCATACATTCTTGCACTACCTACATCCATGTGCATACATTATGTGTTTCATGTGTCTTTTCTTAAAAAGTATGTTTTTGATGCGATTCATGTAATTGATTGGAATGTGATCTAGGTGGAGAAAGAAGGAAAATTCCAAGTTCAAGTAGTGTGCATATTAAATAGGAAAGTCAAGATGATACAGAATCGAGCAATAGGGATGGTAAAGGTCCAATGGACCTATTACGATCTTGAATATGAAATGTGGGAGCATGAGGATGCCATGCAGGAATAGTACCTACATCAGTTTGGATAATTTCGAAGAATGTTTTGTGTACATGTTTATATAGTTCATTGAGGATAGTCGATAAATAAGGGGGAGGGGAATGTAATACCCTAGGCCGAACCCTAATTGTAAATGTACATATTATTTATGGTATGGTGAGATAAGATGTTTTGGGATATATTTCCTTTTTATTTATGTTTTGATGTGATAATGCCTGTGTGATTTAGGTCAGGGAGCCTATGTGATGAAAGGCCAAAGAGCCTAACAAATGTAATATGTAATCACACTCAATTTTATTAATAAAATACATCCTTGTTGTACACAAAGTCATATGAAAAACTATGGGGGACTAGGACTCCACAAGAGGGAAAGGGGGATAAGGGCTTAAGAAAAGGGGCTAATTCAAGGGGGCTTAATATAAGGAATACAATAATATTATTCGTAAGGCATAAGATTTATGATAAATTTGTCCAAAGTTCATAAGTAATGGAAACAAATTACCAAGTGGAGTCAAATGAATTTCTTAGAGTGACAAGTGTCAAGATAGAAACATGAAAACATAATGTAGGGAACTTAGTCTAATTCCCATAATTCTTCCACTCATTCAAGGATTTTGGTTTCCATCATTGGTACCTTGGGTTGGAGAGTGTAAGAAGAAGATAAATATGAAGGGTACCCAGTAAATCCTTGGTACTTTGGGCTGAAGAAGTAGGTTTTTAGGCCTATGGATCATTCTCTCTAGGTGAGAGAATTGTTGGGAGTAGTTTTTCCCTATGTGTTTTGTTAGTGGGTGTTGTAACTCCTTCAGAAACCTTGTGTTCCAAGTGCTACATGGCTCTAAGACTTCCTAGTCATGTTTTTGTTGAAGTCTTGGAAGGGAAGTTATAAAAATCGAATAACTATTGAATAGAGAATGGGGTACATTTCCTTAGGTGGGAAAAGTTGCGGGGAATGAAAATTTATGATCTAGGAATTGTTTTTGGAGTGGACACTTGGATATGTTCCTTAGTGTGTTTTTTTTCAAACCTTTTTTTGATTTAGGTAACCTTTTACCTAGTGGAGTCATAGCCCCATATTGGGGGTGACCTACTATTGAGAGTGTATGAACATCAGAGTCTAGGATTGAGAGGAACATCTAAAGTTTGCATGCAGTTGGTTATTTATAGAAAAAGATAAGTGTTCTTTTATGTGTTTTTACATGGGTTTTATCGTTTGTCTATTTATGTTAATTATGTTTGCTGAAATTATACATAATTATGCATGGTTGTGCATGTTATTGTTAGTTCTACATAAATTTTTCATATGTAGGGTATGGTGGTTAATAAATGTTACATGTTAGTTAATTTTAGTAGTATTGGAAATGGAATTCGGGCACCAGGCTCAAATTATCACGTGCATTGGGAAACAATTTCCACACATGGCATAAGGCCAGTAGCATGTGCAAATTATTTCAGTGAGTGATTTTCACAATTAGATTTGATGTCAAAGAAGACATTTTGTGTGGAACAAACTAGCTCAGGGTTGGGTATGTGTTGGAACGTGGTTGTAAGAACCTAGGTTCAAGCTAGTTAACTAACAAAACCCTTCAGACACCGACCCTTTCAGCTTCACCTACATGCAAGTGAAGTCTCACCCAAGGCATCTATTGGGGTTGTAGTAACCAAGTTTCTATAGTAGTGAGGGAAGGGGAGGTGAGAATCTTGTTCATTCTTACTTATCTACTATGTTCACATTATCATGTATGTTATTCCTTGATTAATTAGTGAATTTAGATATATAACAACATTATACTTCAAATTGCAACATAATCCATTCATTGTACCATAATAGAGATATCATGCTATCTATTTTTTCATCTTTCCTAGCCGCTCTGCAGTGCAAGCCTCTCTCTACAACTTATTCCTAACCATCAGACATAGACCTTTTCCTTCTCATTCTATTCTCTCACTCTCCTCACAAACCAACCTAAATAGAACAGAAAATGGAACCCCTATCTTCCCAACCCATTGCATATTTATACATGAACTCTAGGGCTCAAAACCCTACATTCATTATCCAAAAAAACATATTAGAACTCATCCTGACTCATGAGACCTCATGTTGACTCATTGTTTGGGATTTCCTGTCCTTATTTTACATTTTCATGCTGCTTTTTCACTCCTAATTGTGGTTCTTCCTTCTTTTTCTTGTCTTTCATCTTTTGTAATGTCGAACTATTATCCTTCCTTTTCACCCTCTTTATCTTCCTGCCTTATTCTCTTCTTTATTACCCTTATTTATTCTCTACTAAGTATGTTTTTACTACACACTTCCAAGCATGAATGTGCCTTTATTACACAATCTACTCCTACCTTGTCTTGTTTCTTCTATTGATGTGAATTCCCTTCGTACTTTGGATTTTCTGAAAAATTGGTTCCAGAATACCTATCCAACAAGCCCCCAACACTCACATATATCTATTTCCAAGCCACTCATGATTGTTTCACAATCTTCCATGCTTTAATGAACTTTTGGGAGGTGTCCTTTGCTATCACAACTTCCTTTGTTATTTTTTCCTCTATTCCAAAAATTTCCTCTACAACCTATATAGTTAGTGTCATGATCTTCTCTTCTATGTAGTTTTCTAGCTGATTTACTTTTCCCTACGCAGTTGTCAGTTCCTCTATCACCCTTAGTGCTTCATATTGAAGTGGTCTTAATCATTGATGGATATTTTTTTTTCGATTCCTTATCTTTTAAATTTCATTGTATGAATTACTTTGTACCAAAATGGTCGTCATTCATTTAGTAGGTGGGAGAGTATTTATTCTCTCCAAATCCTTCTGCACCTTTTCTTGTGCATCCCTCAATCTATATTCCACGACCTTCATTGTTGGATACTCTATCATGTTTGTCCATATTTGTTCACTTTCCTCACAAAGATTTGTGCATTCCTTCTCCAGCTTCTTGATATTTTCTATTGTGGTAATCATTTTCCTCTCTTCATTCCCTTTCCTCTAGTGGTGTTTCTGGCGTGTTGCATGATTGAAATTCCTCAATGATGGTGTGGAAGCCTTTAATGACTTCCTTTATTTTTTAGACTTTTTCTTTTGGAGTGGATTAAACCACCATTGGCATTTTCAGAATATCCTTGTGTATTTTTTGGATTACCTATTGTATTCACTCTACCTTCTACTCAACCTCATCCTTCTCCTTCAATATCCTCTCTACCTTCTCCTCGACCTCGCTCTTCTCCTTCAATATCCTTTCAACCTTTTCATCAACTGCATTCTTCCCCTGTACAACAATTGTATACCTTTTTTGAAGCTTTGTGTTATCCGTAGCATCCTTTTTCAACTCATTTGATGTTGATTATGCATGGAACTACATCTCCTGTGCAATGTCAATGTGCAATCCCTATAGTACTATTGTGGGAATTTGTGAGATGATTAAGTCTAGTTGACTTATTCATTGTACCTTCTCTTACATCTCGGGTGTAGGAAACCCAATCACATCAAGGGAAATATTCACCACTTTGTGCTCTGATGCAAGATTTGAAAAGTAATATGTGGCCCCTATCTCCCCAATTAGGATTGTTGATGGTCCTTCCTCTGATATGTGCTCTAGGGTTATTCTTGTTGCTTCCAAGAGTTGTTGCAATTGTGTTAATTGTGCCTACACTTTCTAATGTAGTTCTTATTTCTTGCGAGACGCTTTCTTAGCTCCTTCTTCTACAACATCCCTAACCTAATAACCAATTTATTCAATGTCATAATCTGTTAAAGTATAACTAGTCAATACTTTGTGGGATTTCCTCTTCTTTTGCAAAGATTTTCTTGGCCACTTACCATTTTTTTTTCCTTTTCTTTCCTATTGTTGGGCATGTTTCCTACGTATAGTTTGTGTCTCTTCCCTAGTCATCACCCTATCCAGTACCTTTTTCATAAATCTATCCAGTACCCTGTTCATCACCCTATTCATACGCATCATTATTCTGTTGTTTTGTCTCTATTTCAATTGTTGGAATCGTCCAATATGGATCTCAATATTGCATGATCAAGTGGATATCTTCTTCCATGATATTAAACTTCATTATGGAACCATTCTTCTTTTAGGTCCTTCTTCACCTGTACATACATATGGTATTGGTCTACCCTGAACCACACAATTGGGGTATACACATATACCAGTTGTTTTGAAATTCATGGCGTGTTCTTGATGCAGTGCCAAATCCTTTCACCGTATAGGAAGAACTCGACATTAGTGTTGATATGTCTTATTTAATTAGTTGTGTACCATAATATTTGGTACTAAGACACTAAACATGGCTTACCTTGGAGTCCCAAGAAGTGTGTGTCCTCTGACTCTTCCCATGCCACGAACAAAATAAAAATTACTACACATGGATAATGGAACTCCATGCCCATATCCTATGCTTTTGCGTAGTCGATGAGTAATTGGTTAAATAAGTAAGTTTCCAAAATCATGTAAGTCCCTTTAATGCACTTCTCTACTGTAATTATCACTCCTGCTGGTACTTGATCTTTTCGGCATTTCCTCAATATCTTTCATGTTTTTGTAATCTAGGGAAAAGTAGGGAGAGTTACTGATATATTCTTACATCGACATCATAGAGATACAAGAACACACATAGACATAGATAAAGACATACACAAGTAATGAGATATAAAATAATATTTCTTTATTATATGATATGAAAATACAACACAATTACATACAACCTCTCACATGAAGTTATTTTATCCTTCATGTTCTTGTCTATTTATACCTCTTTCAGGAAGTTGTAACTACTTAACTGCCTGGGTCAACTGGTTAACAGATACTTTGACTGAACTCTACTTCTGACTGTGTTGGTTGATCGACTAGTTCTTAGTCAAACATCGGGTCTAGTCGACAGAGATGACTAGCCCCTAAAACATCTCCCCCCACCTCAATTCCTTGCTCGTCCCAATAAAGTGGGGGTTATACAAAATAATTTTTCATACTTTGATTATAAAATTACAATATTGAGAAGTAGAATATGTAGAGAGAGAGAGAGAGAGATGCATGAAGAGGAGACAAAATCTTCATATGGTGGACCGAATTAAAGTACTATTTTCAAATTCTTTGTTGTGCATGGATTTCCCCCATTAGTTTCGTTGACTTCCTTTCTCTTTTCACTTTCAGTACTGACTTTGAAGGAAATATGAATAATTATAGGGGTTTTTTTCTTTGTTTGTTGTTTGAATTCACACCATGTGTCGATCACCTGAAGTGCTTCCATATTTACTATTTTCGACTGGAAAACCATGTCGACTTTCTCTATTATACTTGATGTCTGAAATGTACCTAACTCTTGGTAAAATTTGAAAATGTGTTGAACCTGCACAAAAAATATCTAGATAGAAAATGACATATTTAGTTTGCAGATAAAATATGAGAAAAGAGAAACAAGAGAGAAAGAATGGAATAATTCTCATTAACCATATGAATGAATGATAATTTACACATGGCATACTATGTATAACTCAACTAATTCACAATGGAGGATAATTCAATGTGCCATAGTGGTGGTCTAGAGTGATCAGGACACACACCGATAGTTACGGGAGTAAAATGCCACCTAGTCTAGTCTCTTAGGAAGTTGCGAGAGTTAAATACCACCTATTATGAGTTAACTAGTCTCCCAGTCTTTGGTTAACTGAATGAAACAAAGTGAAATGAGAAAGATATCAAGGAATCATGAGTAATTCTCTAGTCTGGTGATAATCCCAAGGACAATGCACATTATCTAGTGATGATCCCAATGTTGCATGGTGATGATCCCAATGTGGCATCTAG
>CBVK0100020257.1:0-40477 GCA_900067695.1 Picea abies
CACTCTTTCCCTACACGACGCTCTTCCGATCTCACAGGCTGACAAAAATCATAAATGTGTCGTTCTGAGGAATGCACAGCTTTTTGTGTCCACAGTTGCGCATCGGGCACATGTGCACTTTTTTTGGAATTTTTTCCACTGTCGCACATGCACATGCTTCCTTTGTATCCTTAGCACATGCTGATTTTATAACCCAATGTATATTTTTGTGCCCTTTGGAAATGTATTTTTGAAGCTGTGGGTGAACTAATAGGTGTTTGGAGATGCTGGATTCCTGTAACCATTTGCGGATGAAATTTTAGTGATTCTCACAAAAAGTCTTCGACCAATATTTTACATGGGGATGAATTTGAGGAGCACAAATGAAATCTTTTCTCTATTGGAAAAGTAATGGAAAAAAACATACCCGTCTAGCAGATTCAACCATTTGTCTACAACATCTACATATATATGAACTTCAAATATAGGAATATAAAATTTTATCTATACCTTGAAGGGGGCGATACCTCCTCTAGAGGAATATGTGTCACCTGTAGGTAGTCATCGAAGGATTTGTGAAAAACTATCCATCATCTCATTCCTATGTTGTGCAAGGGATTCCTCGAGAAATAGTTTGAAATGATCTCCTATCATGTCATATTTATTTTCTCCCACCATGGAAGGTCTCTTTGGCATGCAAGAAGTATTTTCCTCAAGAGAAACAAGCTCGAGACCCAACTCTTTGTACCCTGACCTTGTCGGGGACATGCACTAAGAACAACAAGGAGCAGACTGCTCTAATACCATTGACATAGATTTTATAAGAAGAATGAAATGATTACAGATTTATATTATTAACACACACACACACACACACACACACACACACACACATATATATATATAATGAAAAATGGCAAATATACAATAAAACTTGGCTTCTATTCAATAAAGAAATATGTTGAAACTATAAAATGTAGACTAAAACAAGCTTGCTAGAATGGTGGAGACTTATCTATGAGAAGAGATGTGACGGTTGCGCTCACTCGCAAGAAGATGAGTAAAATGAGGATCCAAAGGATTTTTTACATCAAACATGAATTCCCAAACCCTAGACATCTAAAAACCTAACCCTTGGTGATGAAGTGCCAAAAGTCATGTGGGCCCCATTGGGGTAAGTTAGGACATCAACTTCCCATGGTCGTAACTTTTGCATACGATCTCCATTTTAGGTGCACGATATCCCATTGGAAAGGTCTATCCGAGGAATACACATTATTCCATCACACTCTAACTTTATTTGTAGTGTGACTATGGTGGGCCCAAAAAACGTTTTTTAGGGGCTAAAAAAAACCCCAAAATTTCAGGACCCAAAAAGCTAGAAAAAAACTGCGAAGATGAAAACTGAAACTGCCAAGATGAAATATGTATGTGAGATGGTTGGAATAGGTGGGTGTCCACCGATATCCACCTAGATCATGGTTCAATATAATAAAACAAGGGGTATTATAATTTTTGTAGACTTTAAAAGGTTGAATGATGCCTGCTTGTAAGACCTGTTCCTGACCCCCTTTATAGATGAAGTATTGTAAAACGTAGGAGGACATGAGGCCTACTCGTTCACTGATGGATTTTCAGGATACCATCAGATAAATATTGCACCAGAAGACATACATAAGATGACATTTGCGATAGAATGGGTAAGCTACCAACACACAATGATGTCATTTGGGTGAAAGAATGCACCTTCTATGTTTTCTACAGTAGTTGTCGCATTATTTAAAGAGTTTATTCATCAGTTTCTAGAGGTGTACCTAGATTATTGGAATGTATTTATCCTATTCAAATACCACATAGAAACTCTAAGTTTTATTTTTGATAGATGTAGAGAATATCAAATTTCATTAAATTTGAAGAAATGTAATTTTTTCACACCATTTGGGATACTATTAGGTCATGTGGTATGCAAGCAAGGTTTGTCAGTGGATCCGGCCAAGATAGAAGTAATTGTTAATTTTCCACCACCTGAATTAGTGCAATAGTTGAGAACAATGTTGGGTCATATAGGTTACTATAGGAAATTTATTAAAGGCTATGCACAAATTACAACCCTAATGGAGAAGTTATTGAAGAAAGAAGCTAAGTTTCAGTGGAATGAAGACTGTCAGAAGGGCCTAGACGTATTGAAACAAAATTTAGTAACTACACTCATTCTTGTATTCCTATATTGGAATAAAGAGTTTCACATCCATGTAGATGCATCATCGATACCACTTGATGCATTGTTATCCTAGCTTGGAGACGACGAATTAGATCATCCAATTGCTTTTGCTAGAAGGAAGTTGCCAAATGATGAGAAGAATTACACGACGACTTAAAGGGAAGGATTGGAAATGGTTTATGATTTGTAGAATTTCAGACATTAATTTTTGGGATCCCACTTCAATATGTATACAAATCATTCTACGCTCAGATATCTAGTGAACAAGCCAGTGTTGGGGGGGAGAATCTGTAGATGGTTATTGTTGTTCCATGAGTATTATTTAGAACTTATTATGAAGATAGGAAAATGAAATGTAGGACTTTACCATTTGTCATATATACTGACATGGGAAGACATAGGGAACCTAAACGATAAATTACCATATGAACATCTATTTTCAGTTAGAATTGTAGACGATCATTTTGGAGAAATTGTCCAATACTTGAACACATGAGTGGCTCCATCTGATATGACTGTAGAACAAAAGAAAAAACTAGTGGTTAAAGAAGCCAATTATCAGTTGATCACATTAAGCTTATATAAGTTACGCATAGATGGGATATTGCGATGATGTGTGCTAGAACATGAAAGACCTGTGATATTAGTAGAGGCACATGACATAACTATAGGAGAACAATAGGCAATAAAGGATAAAACACAAAAGATATTATGCATAGTGATTTGGTGGTCAACCCTCCATAAGTATGCGAATAAATATTTCCAGAAATGCAACATTTCCAGAGAGTAGGAATACCATCACAAAGGGACGAGATGCCCTTGAATATACAAGTTACCCTACAGGATTTTGAAAAATGGGAAGTGGATTTTGTAGGGTCGATTAACCCACTAGAGAGGAAAACATGATCTAGGTATAGAATTATCGTGACCGAATACTTGACAATATGGGAATAAATCAAACTAATCATTGATTGTCGTGCTGATACAAGTACGTGGTTCTTGTTTGAGAATATAGTTACAAGGTTTGAGTTTCCTAAATTAATTATGAGTGACCAGAGGACTCACTTCTTGAACAATACAATTGCAACATTAACATAAGAGTTTTGGATATAACATCGAAAGAGCACTCCATATCGCCCAAAAGAAAATGGAATTGTGGAGGCCTTCAACAAGATATTGGAGAATTCATTGACCAAGGTGTGAAACGTAGGGAGAGATGATTGAGATTTAAGGATCCTTGCAATTATTTGGGCTTACAGAAATACATGCAAGAATTTGACAGGACAAACACCCCTTAGATTAACATATGGTCAAGAAGCATTCATTCCCATGGAGTTTCTTGTACCATGTCTGTGCATTGTTGTAATGATAGACCTCACAGATTCCATCGCAGTAGAATAAAGACTATCATAATTACTAGTGCTAGAGGAAGATTGGTTTATCATCAGATTCTAGCAGAAAGTATAGAAAGCATGCGTAAAGGTACGACAGAGTTGACATATCAATAAGAATAAGTTCCAAACAAGAGATCTAGTATTTATCTACTATAGTAAGTTCTTACAACACCCAGGAAATTTCAAGACACATTGGCTAGGGCCAACATGATTAGATACGTAATTGACGTAGATGCTGTTCAATTAGATAATTTGGATGGCCAAGTTGTGGAGGGCCTAGTGAATGAGAGATAACTAAACTGTATAGGGATAGTCATCCTTCCATGCACTAGAGAAGATGCGTATGTTAAATATGTATCATAGTGTGCTATAGGAAGAAAAGACATAAAAATAAAGAAAAAGTAGGAAATATAAATAAATGAGTTAAGGGAAGAGGTTGGAAGTTGAGGAGGCAAAGAAGTTTAGTCAGTAAAAAGGAAAACAGGAACCCAACGCAAATGAGAGAAAATTCAGTAGAAGAGCGCAGAACTAAAGAAAAATAAAATGTGTAGAAGTAAGATATCACATAGAGATATGAGACTACACATATGACAACTAAGAGAATTTAACGAAATCCATGAAAGGATGTGCAATAAAGAGTTATCATGACAGAGAAGTAGTGGTTCCTCATAACATTAAATGTAGAAGATCTTGAAATAAAACAAATAATTTGTTGAAGATACAGAGTTATGAAGCAGTAAAAGAAGGTAATAAATGAAAACCATTAGTGGATTAGACATAGAATTTAGGAGTGGAGGGAAACTACAATTGGAAACAAAATATAAAAGTATGCAAAGGGAAATAAGGGAATATTGTTATTCGTAAAATATTACATAGAAAGTCGAATATTATACAACCAAAGAGCCAAAGTTACAAAACCAAAGACTAGAACCAGTTGGAATTTGAGACTAGCATCGTAGAGGAAGATGACACCTGAGGAAGCAACAACCTCAGCCTTAGTACCAAAGAAACCTCATAACCAAGATACAACGATATTGGTAGTCAAAGAAACACAAGAAGAACCATCCTCAACTCAATGATTTCCCAGGGATTATATCCCACCGAGAAATCCATCAATGAAACAATTCCACTTACAGAAGGAGGAAAGGTACCCATTAGTTGAGCCATTGATTCCATAAGGATTCATAGTAGAAAGGGATATGTTAGGTATGATACCAGCTTTTAAATACTTTGACCCTGATATCATCGACAAAAATAAGTTTCCAAATCTCATACCTAGTAATTTTATGATGAAATCCATTAATTCTGAGACCCACATGATCATCATAGAACCAAAAGTGTGGGCTATGGGGTTGCAGAAAGTAGTAATTATAAACCTGTTCAACACACCTCATTTTGGATAGATTCAGGAGATCAACACTTGCGTAAAATTTTTGTTAATTTGTGTGCATGGTGGATACATGTGGCTTAACCGACCAATATCCATTGATACAGATTTAATAGTGTGCATAAAAGACCTTTTTCGCAAGTGTAGGACCCCACATCCTTGTTTTTTGATAAGAACAATGAGAAATCTCTAGCAGAGAGAATGAAAGAAAAATTTGGTACATTCTTTGGATAGCGTGGTCTAGATGTCGCTAGCATATGCGACTTGATGGTAAGTTTTTCAACACAATCCTTAGCCTCTAAAGTATTAAGGAAATGAAAAAATTATCAAGTGCCAACAACGGTTATAGCCATCACAGAATGATGTGTAAAGGGTGTCTAATTGAAATGGGAATCATTTTTGTTGAACCAATTCTTTATTGACTACGAGGAAGCGCAAGACAAGGGGACAAAATTTCACTACTCATGGTTATAGATCCTAATTGCCCTATCATCCTAGAGAGTGTCAGATGAAAGTTAGTTTTTGGACATCAAAGAGAAGCCTTACTTAGCCACTCTTTATCAGAAACTTTGGTACACCGCACATAAGGCGTGCTAGATGGAGACTAATGTTGCATTCTACATATACAAGGAAATTATCAGAGACAACAAAGAGCATACCCCACACATGCTATCACAGGTGGTTGAGGCATAGAAGGCAATGGCACATTTTGAAGTAAGGCGCCACCACATGTATGTTTAGGAGAAGAAATACCCAGACCAATAGTGGCCACCAACACAATACAAATTGATGGAAGAGGAGATGGGAAACATTATGGATGATCGGGACGATGAGTGGAATATTCCACCCACATAGACAAAGTCATTAGTGCATTCAAAATAGAAGGTGTATGGTGTCGATGAGGAGGAAGAAGAAGAATAAGAGGACCAGGATGAAGGGAAGGGCCTAGAGGAGCCAACACCACGACCAACAAGGCACAATGAATGAAAGAGAAAATAGCTAGAGACAGGAAGACCTGGACATCAACGGACCAAGTGAAAATTCTTTAAGAAAGTCACTATTCAAGCACTAAGAAAAGAATATTTGGAGAAGATAGATGACCAGATCAAATAAGTCACTAATGACACATTTCAATGCATTTCACAACAACACAAAGAGATGAACAAAATTATCATGGATGGAAAAATTGTGACAACAACTAGAATTCATGAACATCCTGTCAGGGTGACAAACAGAGGAAGAACCAACAACCAGGAGTACCAAAACTGGAGAGGCAGGACCAACAATCTACCAGTCCTTGGAAATCACATGGGAGAGAAGGTTGATTAATCTTGTAACAAGGGAATTCAAGTTTTCCACAATAGAAATGAAAGAAAAGTCTAGGGCATTAGGCCACATAGAACTAGTGCTCTCACAACTACCAATGAATGTATTACAAGAGATACAAATGAGCGCAACACAAGAACTGAACCTACACACCGAGAAGATATCTAGTTAGCTATTAAATATTACAACTGAGAATGTTGCACTAGAGACAAAGTACAACAAAGTGAAAAAGGAGCATGATGAGGCCAAAAAAAAGTAGAATGAGTGCATCAAGCCTTTGAGAGAGTATATGAAGAACTCCCAAAGGTGCAGGTCAAGAAGGAGGCCTCGGTGGAATATGATATCAAAAAGATAAGTGAATCCATTCAAGGATTCCATGCATGCATAATTGATCTAGAAGCACACGTGGCACCAAGTAGTCCACCTAAAGAGAGGGAGACGTGAAAGAAAAATGTGACAACAATAATAGACAGTAAAAAGACCCTAGAAGTAGAGTGTGTGCAACAATATACAGATACTATGGGTGTTTCGAAAAAAATGAATGAAGACTTGATACAATAGGAGACAAGTCAAAAGATTCATACTACACAGGGAAAGGTGCATAAATTACTAGCAATGGGCACATTATCACCAACAGAGGTGGTAACTGAGATGACTAAGAATCATAAGTTGTATTAAAAAATGAATCAAATAAGGGTGGATCAATAGGATCATGCACAAAATATAGAATTATTACAAGAAGAAACATACAAAGTGACAACGACCCTAACAACAACTCAAGGAATCATCAAACAGGTCATTGAGGAAGGTGTCAAGAAGATGCAGGCTCACATTACTACTGAAGCAATAGATCAAATTTTGCAGAAGGAAATAGAGGTCAATGAAAAGGCGGCAACAATGAAGGTGACCTTAGAAACAGTCATAGCGCACTAGAAGAAGGCCCGAGTGGCTCGGGATGAGCCACAGGTGAGTGTTGGGGGATTGTTGGAGAGGTATTTTGGACAAATTTTGAGGAATTTCACCATAAGAAGTCAAATAAAATAAGGCAGTTAGAATATAGACTAGAGTGTGCGATGGAAGTAGACTTCAAGGAGTCAAAGAGTGTGACAGATTAGTGTACAAAAGGTGGAAAACAATTATAAACCATCAGGTTTTGGGAGAATGCTATAGGGAAAATCCCCCTAAACTGGGTCTAAGAAATAAGCAGAGCGATAACTCCCTTAAAACACTGATCTACCTTTAATCTACCCCAAAACCATCTAAACTAAGTGATGAGAGAGAGAGGAAAGAGAGAGTTAATGAGTGCACCTTCAATCCTTATGGTTGGAGTCGATCTCTTTCACTTGTTGTCACCTCCTAGAACACATATCTCCTCCCAAAGATGACCTGCTAGGGGTTAGGAATACAATGCAACAACACATACAATCTCTAATAATCACTTTAAAAGTCTAAACATAGATATAAATTCTCAAATTAACAAGAACATGTAAACATAGGGTTTTGGGACAAGGATAGTCTTTTTTATTCAAATTCAAGTTAAAAAAGGTTACAACCTTCGTCGACAACCGCTCTACAAACCAAGTATGAGCTCCTCTGTTGTGGCTCCAAGTGCATCGATCCCACATTAGCTTCTCATGACCAACATACCATCAAGGGAAGGAGGAAGGTTTACATAAGCAAAAATTCTGGAGGGAAAAGCTGAGGCTAAAACTCAAAATGAGATGCAAACCTTGGGCAAATAAAGGGAAGGGATTTTGGCAAAGTTTTCTTATTCTCTTTTTCATGTCCATAAATGAATCCCCAAGACATATTTTTATATGATAAAAATATGGTTATTTGGTTTGGGGATGGGCTACAAGGGGTAAAATGGTTAGGAAACCCTTCATAGCCCGTAAACTCCGCTGAATTCCATGCAATTTTATATTTTTTGCAACTTTTGGAGATAAACATGGGCTAATTAGCATGCAACACGCATGTGTATGCAGGCTAACTAGAATGCAACATGCCAGTGTATGCAGGCTATTAGTATAGTAGGGCACGTACACTATCCAAAAAAGTGTTTTTTAGAAGGAAGCCTCAACAATATTTTTGGCAAAGTATGCAAATGGATGGGTCGATGTCTTGTATGTAAAGATATGGAATTTTGGAATATAACAAATGACCCCTAATGTGTGAGGTTAGAAGATCAACTGATGTCTGAAATACATTACAATATCTATACACAGTGGGAAGGAACAAATTTGAGTGAGCTCGAGATGAGTGTTCATGAGAGTGTCATATGCAAAATAATGATAATCTCTCTGAGGCAAGCATACCCATGCTCGGGATGAATTAAGCATGACTTCCAATCAAGCACACTATAGATCCATGTCATATATAATTGAGAGACAAATATGAATGTCTATATAAAGTGTAGCCATGAACAATACACAACAAATCTACATCTCAAGATCATCTGAAGATATACAAGTACAATATGATATGCATCTTCAATAAGCATTGATGTATGTGGTTGAAGATGAGGACTTCATCACTTGAGAAACAACTTCAATATATTCAAAGCTTAAGTAGGAGTAAAATATGAGTTTAAGAATCACTACTCTAAGGTCTTCGACATGCCATCAAGGAAATACTGGAGGATATCGATCATCAGAAACATAACTTCATTGATTTTGAATCCGAACTTAACTAGACTCTCAGGATGGCCGACTCATGAAGGTCAAAAGATCAACTTCAAAATGGTCAATTTAGGTTGGATAAAACTTCCCTTGGACAAAATCATGACAAAATGATGAGACTTAGGCAACATACTATTGACATAAGTCTATGATACTTGAGGCACTACAAAATATCCATATGTTTGGAAGAGTAATCAAATAGAGGAGGACACAACTCCATGTAACAAGAACAACTTCCTAAGGTAATACTAGATCCCAATTCTTGGAAAACAAATGAAAGGATGTGCTTTGTCCAAGGGAGACTATATTTCTTCCAATAAAAGAGAATGTATATCGTGTCCCCTCTTTTCGAAATATTTTATTTTTTTGTCTTTTTCAAATCTTTAACGAGCTTGAAAAAAAATAAAAGAATTATATGTTACAAAGGAGGAATGAGTTTCATGGGAAAGAAAACTAGTTCCAAGTGCATGGAACATACTGATGTTCAATGCAATGAGACATGTGCAGGATATGGACACTCGAAAAAATTCCTCCATGGGTCAAGGTGTTAGATCGTGAAGGAAAAATTTCTACAAGGCTTGCATTTAAGGAAACCTTTAAAAGTTTAGTTAATATCAACATGGAGCTGACATTAGGCCAAATATACAAGGATGAGACATGCAATGCGATTAAGTATGAAACAATAAGAATCCTTTCATGTGAAGTTTTACAAGCCTAGATAAGGTAATCTCAGTGGTTTTTCACATTTAGAGAGTCTAAAAGACAATAAAGAAGACTCAAGAGTGTTCCTTTTTCATAATTATTCAAGTCGGTTCTAAAAAGGGTTAAACTTAGACTAAAAGGACATCTTTTCAAAACCATTTTAACGAGTGTGACTGAGACAATATCACTCAAATATCTTTTCAATTTTAAGGAGTTTGAAAAGAGCTTAACTATGGAATCACAACCTTTTTCTAAATTCAGTCCCCTTAGTTTGAAAAAGTATAAAATATAACTTAGGATATATCTCTTGGCGAGACAGGTCTCCCTAGGGATACCTTTTTATTGGATAATCTTATGGCCAGAAAAAGGGTTAAACTTATGCCAAATAGATATTCCTTCTAGACCAATTAACGAGTGTGAAAACAACAAGGTCACTCGACAATATTTTCATATTTAGGGATTCTGAAAAGAGATTAACTGTGGACTCCGAGGGGGTTCGTTTTTCATGGATAATCTCTAAGGCCTGAAAAAGACATAACCAAAACCAGGGAGAATGGCCCTTTTTCAAAAATTTAGTCCCTCAGGCCCAAAAAAGGGTTAAACTTATGCCTGAGAATACTCTCTTAGTGAACCGAAGCTCCTAGGGAATACCTTTATTCATAAATTAACCATCCAGACCAAATAATTGGAAAATGACCACTAGAAGTATGTGCCTTCAAATTTTAGTTTGACGAGTGTGAAGGTAAACAAGATCACTCGACAATATTTTCGATTTTAGAGAGTCTAAAAAGGGCTTAAACAAGACTCTAGGGGGGCTTCTTTTCTTAAGTAATCCAAACAAGACTGAAAAGAATAAATAATATCTTGTTAGATGTTTCTTTCAAAGTTTAAGTGAACCTGAAAGACAACAAACCATGCTCATAGGGATTCCCTTGGGTATGAGCCAAAAAATATGAAGAAAGGGGATTTGATATACAATCATGGCAGGATTAAAAAAAATCCCAAGCCTATAGAAAAAATCACAGCATGGACGTTAAAATGTAACAAAGGATCTACCTAGAGCATGTAGAGGAATGCTCTACCACCTAATTACGACACTTTTAAAGAAGGATAGACGGTTCTGTGTCACACTTCAGAGGGATCAATCCTATGGAAAATAAAAAAAGTCAACAATATGCAAGATGAAAGGTGAATAGAACCTAACCTACATGCAAATGTTGAAATTTCTTTTTACCAAGGGATGATGTGAGTGTAACCCATCTCATAAAAATACCAAACCAAAAAATCTTTCAAAAGGAAACTCAAGTACACACTAGGCCAAGAATAGGGAAAAAGAGGACCAAATTGGGGAAAAAAGAGCCAAAAAATTCTATAAATAGAGGTGGACAACTTATTTTAACCATTAAAATTTGGAAAATAACCAAAAAGCCAAGAAACCTTCCTCTTTAAAATGTGAATTCGAGGATCTACAGTGGATGAAATATATTTAAACCTGAACCAAGTAAGCACAAATGACCTCTCTCATCCTTTTCATTCATTATTTATTGCTTATTTCATTGTTTAGAGGGTACGCACCCTAGTAAAAAGGTCGGGCCTACGTGTACGTGGGTTGTCCACGCTTAGCACATGTACATACAGACTGTTACTTTTCCCACGTGTATACACATGATGAGTGTGGACATCCCGCATATGTACGTTGGAAAAGTAACACTTAACCGGTGTACACACGCAAATGTATTAAAGACAACCCACGTACATCTATTTAAGCTTTCAAAAATATGAAACAAGGGACTAACCTCGCAAATGTTTTTCAACGGGATGTGTGTTCACTGACGAGAGAGATAAATTGAGGAGTTATATGTGTTGGTAGAGGAGGATCCAAGGGCCATTTCCATGCTTAAGTAGTGTGGTATGTGGAAATTCTTTCAGTGTCCATTCATGAGGGCACAGCCTAGGATACTAAACCATATGATAGAGTATGAGATCAGGATATAGAGGCATTCATGCTAGAGGGAGAATAATTGACTCTGACGATGAAGGATATCTAATTTTTGACCAGCTTCTCCAGGAGGGGGGAACCGATCAACTTGAGGACCTTTCCTCCAGGACTGCACAACATAGAATATTACATTGGGATGTATTGTGAGGCTGGCACTAAGAAATTAGGATCTCAGGTGCCAGTTCATAATATCACAAGCCTCAATATTTGGATAGTACTTTACATGATCAGGTGGATCATGGGATCTGAAACACTTCATCAGGCTTCATGTGCATAGATGCATTGTGCAACTCAATTTCTAGACTCCACCATTTTTTATTGGACCACTACAATGCTCACATATATGAAAAAAGAATGGACTGATTACCGAATAAGAAAAAAAAGAACTTTGGGTTTGGGACCGTGCTGTGTGATTTCTTTTTCGAGAGAGTGCCAAGCCTTAGCCTGTGGAAGATAGTACAAGGCCATATTTCCTCCTTTCCGGCATTATGCAGGTGGGTAGCTTTTTTACCTCAATAAGGTGCGAGGAGAGTACATGGCACCTTTGACGACAAATTCTTTGACTAGTGGGCCTGTCAAATTCCTATGATCAAGGACTACCCCTATGCAGGGATCAATTTCCCAAGGGATCCCGATATTCCTATGCCCCCTAGAGAGGAGCACAAAGAGATAGATAAACACATTTTAAAGTTTATTTTATTTTTAAATTTTTGAATGTTATCCTTTTTATGGTAATGTCAAAGTACTAACTCAACGATCTGTCATATACAAATGTAGGACTGATATGACCTATCGAATTTTCTAATACCAAGCGTTCTCCTCGAGCAGATGTTGGACCAACAACAATAGGAGGAACAGTAGCTGCAAGAGGACTACCAGTCAGAGAGGTTGAGATAATACTGCGACGAGTAGAGAGGGACCTGACAACTCTTATTCGTGCAGTGTTGATGAAAGAGATAGAGAACCTTCCCTTGGCCATGCAACCACATGTTGTAGGGGTACCCTAGACTTGGGTTCAACTATTTAGGCATCTTATGAAAACCGTAGTTCATTATACTAGGGCCAAAAGGCCAAGGCCATAGTTAGTACTGGTCCACATATGTGTTGAGGGAACCTTTTGTACTCTATTATATAGTGAGGGATTGAGCCCATCAATGTATATCGACTCTATTTGAGACTTTATAGCCCACTTTTGTACTTATGACATTATTTTTTGGACACATTATTATATATATACATATTTTTTCCTTATGGATAAACATTTTGTACAAATGTATTTACATGTGCGTGTATGTGTGTGCTTTTACTTTTATGTGTGAGTAATATGCCAATCTAATACATGATTATCCATTGTATCATTTAGTTGATTAGATCTCCTGGGAACAAGAATATAAGTAATATAATCAAAATAGCGTTCTAAGAGACATACACTAAGGAATTGTCGGTGAAGGATGGGATCATAAACACAGTATACTCCATTTAATTGAGACACGACCAATTGAGCATCTAGATAAACCCAGAGGTGAGAAATACCATGTGATAAGGCATCATGTAGTAATTCTATTATGACACTGTACTCAACAACATTATTGGTTGCTTCGCCTAGAAAAATACCTCCAGAAGACATCAAATTACCAAAGGGTGTAAAGATCACCCAGGCTGTGGAAGAAAGCCTCTGAGTGTGTCAGCTAGCACCATCTGTGAACCCAACATAGACCTCAGATTCACTTGACATCTTCCACAGTGAAAAGAAACACAATAAACTACACGTCCATAAAACAAAAAAAACAAGATTGTATAAATAAAGCTATACATTATATACAAGGAGTCACACCTAGGTGATCGATCAAAGAGTAATACTTCTTAAGGTAGATCCCATTTCTAGGCTCTGATAAAGCGTTACCCTCGAAACCAACCAGTTGATAGGAAGCCTTTTCTAAAACGTTTTTAACAATGAATGGTCCGAACCACATGGGTTTGAATTTTCCTTCCCCCAAGGGATATTTATATTGGTCATAGACCAGAACAAGATAGCCTTCAGATAAAACTCAAGGGTGGATGGACCAATCATACTGAGACTTGAAACATGGTTTGTGATCCTCGTTCATCAAGGTTGCATCTCGACCCTGCTCGAGATATAAAATATGATCCTCAAGTGGAGTAGTGTCAGGAAGTAGTTCCATTTCCAACTTAAGAGAATGGATTTTTCACTCTATGGGAAAGACTTCCTCCAACCCATAAATGAGTTGGAAAGGAGAAAAATCGGTAGTAGTCTTGACTGAGGTTCGATAAGCCCAAAGTGTCAATGACAACATCAAATTCCAATTTGACTTGGTTAAATTGATCGTTTGTTGAAGAATAGTATTGAGAGACTTATTAACAACATCCACTTGAAATTTCACCTATGGTTAGTAAGGTGATGCATTTTCTTACTTAAACCCTAGTTTTGATGTTAACTCATACATCATCTTGTTCTGGAAGTGATTGCCATGATCTATGAAAATCTCCTTGGGAATACTGAACCTAGCTACAATCTTGTTAAAAATGAAAAGTGCATTTGTTTCTTCGTCATTTATGAATGTTAGCATAGCCTCGACCCACTTAGTAAAGTAGTCTACCACTACAATGATATAGCGATTCCCCCTACCTAAAACTGGGTGGCATGTAGTAAAATCAATCCCCTACTTTGTGAAGGGACCAACAACAATAATTGTAAACATGGGAGCAGGGTGTGCTTGCATCTTTCGAGAGAAGATCTTGCACGAGTGACACTTCTTGACTGCCTCTACACAATATTTGATCAATGAGGGCCAAAAGCATCTAGCGTGGAGAATTTTCTGGGTTGTTTCAAACCCAGACATGTGACCACCACATGCTCCTATGTGACAATCATTCAACACAAGTTATTCCTCTTCATGAGTGAGACAACGATGAAGAATGAAATCCAATCATAGACAATATAAAGTATCATTGATGATAAGGTAGTTCTGTGCTTGATGGCATATTCATCGATTCTCATCACAAGAAGTAGAATATGAGAACTTCAAATTTAGAAGATACAAAATTATATCTTCATACCAAGGGTCCGAAGATGCAATAAGGAAAATATCCTCATTGATCAATGACTCTTCAGGAAAATTATTACCACTCTTGATCGAAAGTTCTAAGATTAGTTCAACAAATACCAATGACTTTTTAGACTTCATCGAAACAAAATACAAATAAAATTATTACTGGATGACTATCCATAAACTAATATTCCCACCAATGATGCATTGGGTTAACACATATTGAAAATGTTTTACGATAGCTACAGTGGTGGTCTTGCAAAGTAATATGTAATGACAGAACCATTGGATAACATGAACAGTTTCCAAAGAAATTTTCTCAACATGTGTGTAGTTGAGTTCTGGTCCTACCAAGCCTCCGCTAAGATAGTAGATAACATGCTCCTCAATCACATCATCCTATTGGACCAATACCATGCCAATGGTAGACTTCACGATAACCAAATACAACAAGAAATCCTTTCCATAATCCAAAGGACTAAGCAGAGGGGAAGACATCATAGCACGTTTCAACGCTTCTAAAGAGTGTTTCAAGACACATAAATCCTTTAGTAATTTTTACATAGTTGGCAACAAAATGTTGAATAAAGTTGGATTTTCCCTATAGACTTTGCAGATGGGGTATTTTTTGCGAGGGAGGAAATTAAACATTTCCTCAACCTCCATAGGATTGATCATGATCCCTTTAGTTGACATGATAAATCCTAACAAAAATCTCAATGTCACGCAAAAACTACACTTATTTCAATTCAGGAGAATCCGATAGTAGCGAAAACTCTGTAAGATAAGTCATATATGGGCTGAATGATTGGATTTATTATGAGAACATGATGCCTAATCATCAATATACACCTCGACTATGTTTTTGAGGTCATGGAAGGAAGAAAACATGGCACGCTGAAAAGTGGCTCGAACATTCTTAAGGCCAAAAGGCATTTTTCTGTATGAAAATGTACCCCAAGGACAAATACATGTCTTTTTATGTTGGTCCTTAGGCTTGATATGAATCTGGTTATATCGAAAAAAACCGTCCATATAATAAAATACCTCACATCTTGCACATTCATTGACAATATCGTCAATGAATGGGGTTGGGAAATTATATTTTGGGCAATATTTGTTCAGATCTTGAAAGTCCATACAAACAAGAATCATACCTTTCTTTTTGTTTACAAGAACAGGGTTTGATACCCATTTTGTCAATTGCAATGGATAGATGAAACCATCTTTGATGCATTTTTATACCTCAGCCTTGATCATCGTTGCCTTGTGAGGATTGACTGGGCAAAGCTTTTGTCGGACATGATTAACATCGGGGTAAGTTGTGATCTCGTTTTCAATGATATGTGGGTCAATTCTTGGCATATCCTCATAAGACCAGGTAAAGACGTTGCAAAACTCTCTAAATAATTCAGTGTAGATATGAATCTCTTCAGTGGAACAATCTTCTCCGATGAAGACATTTTCCATGATGCAAGGGGTTCTAGAGATGTCGATAGGAATCTTTTCATCTATACTTGCAATGTTTCCCTTGGCATAGATTTCATGCATGGATAGAGGGTTAACGGGACAAGGGACATCTCCATTCATGTTTGTAATGAACTCTCCTACCTCTATTATCCTCATCTCAGATAAAAAATAAGATATGTGGTGAAGATAGTCCCAAGGTCTGTCTGACCTAGTCATTGCCTCCAAAATCGCCTCATATGAGGGAAAGACTAACTCCAAAGGGTTGTAAGTGGCGAGAGAGTATTGAACCCAAATAGGCTTGAGAATGGGATATAGCTCCTATGGGTGAGCCAGATCAGGGTTGGCTAAGGCTTGATGGAAAATACTATATGCAACCTCAGTAGCAGATAAGGGCATATCCATTCCAGGGTACCCTACCCCTTCCATCGAAGCCGTCGGGGAAGGTAAAATCCATGGGTTGTTAAAGTAACTCGTTCTAAAAGAAGTGACTTGGAAGATCACATCCTTTGACTGGTCGGGGATAACCTAAATAAACTTGACATCATTAGCATGCAACATATAATCGAAATTATCCATTAAAGATGGAAACAATCTGACACCTAAGTTGACGGTACCTGGATGTGGGTTGTCAATCATTGGGACTGTGGATTCCCTTGATGAAGGGTCAAGGCGGGAGAAGGATAACTGATCAATGATTATGATCTTAAATTCGTGAGGAAAACATAAGACCCGAAAAACGATGGATACAACCACTATCATAGCGTAGGTCCAAATCTTCCCAAACAAAATATTGTAGTCAAGAGGTGCATCGATTTCTTCTACTTCGACACATATGGTTTTTCCCTCGAAATTCATGGGGAAAGAGGGAATTATGACATCTATTCTAAAATATGGATCATCAAACATGGTTAGCAATGTGGGTGATGGATACAACTCAGGTTGGCCAATGGCCTTCCAACATTCCAACAAAATCAAGCAAGTTGAGGCACCCTCATCAACCACTGTACGGAAAAAGTTTTGTGTCAATGATTTAGTGGAATACACCACTACTATATGAAAAGTGACTTGGTGAGGAAGACGAGGTTTATAATTTGTAGGGTAAAAAGAAAAGATTCTTGATTTATCGATCTCGGTCACTCTCAAGGTAGACAAAAATGCTTTCCTCTGTGAGGGGAAACACTAGAGAACTTCTAGAGCAGGCATTGCATAAAGCGTTTGTGCCAGATCCTCCACGATGGAGTAATTATGAGTATCCCTTGAATTCGGGTTGTGAGAATCCTTTTTAAATGGACCCTTAGGGAAGCGAATCATATTTTCTCCCACAATCTTCTCAATTTGAAGAGGAGGAAGTGGGTTGGAGGCTTCTTTTCCCTTCTCAATAGATTATAGCATTCTGTTAGCACTAGGAATCACCCTCATAATGTAATGAGGATAAGCCCAGTACCCATCAGTTTATACAGTAAATGGAAATAATTTTTAAGGGGGTCAAATGGATAAGACTTGAGATAATAATGTTCTAACTCATAAAATATGGACTAGAATGCACCAGCCATTGTGGTCTTGAATCAACTTCAGTTAGTAAGTTGGAGTAAGGGTGAGTAGGAGGAATATTTAGTGAGAAATGTGTAGAGTTCTGTTATGAATATCATATTTCCAGTAGCCTAAGGAATAAAAACTTAAACACAAGGTCCTCTTGGATTCAAATTTCAAGGAAGCTGAAAGAAATCATAACAGTACTATAATCAAACATTTATCATAATACAGTTACAACAATCCATGTGAATCAGTCAATCATGAAATCTCTCAATATCAGAGGAAAATAAGATGGAAGAAGAAAGATGAATTTCATTAAACAAGATATCTCAAAAACAAATATATAACCAGAGAACCAATGTTCTTCATCAAAAGTTTACAATATGGGAGCACTGCTCAACCATCGACCTTCACAAAATATCAAAAATGCCTATATATACTAAAATGTTGCAACCACTAGGAATGTGATTAGATCACTACCTTCAAGGCCTTCAGTCGATGCTCGCTCTGTCAAGTTGTGCAGAACTCATTATGTCTGACGCGAGCCAGGCATAGTTATGTGATTTATAGGAAAAATTTCCCATAAGGAAGCTTCAAATTGTAAGTGTGCCTTCATGGCTTCTCTCTACAATGTTTTCCATTTATGGGATGAGGCGAGGTCTCAACTGCTTCCCACAATATTAAATAGTTGTCTTCATTGGGATTAGGACTGGGCCTGACACCCATAACTATTCTCAGACGGTGCCAATGACATATACGAGTCCATCCTAGCGCCTCGAGGCCATGAATGGTCTTTGTTTGTGACCAATGTGAGATTTTCAGGTGGTATTCTGATAGCGTATGTGTAGGGGTGATGAAGAGCGAGGTGATTTCGGCCTTTGGTGCAGTTCCTTTCCATCGCTCCATCCTCAATGTGACCTAGGTCTGTGACCCTATGCAATTGTGCAATTGCGGGCACTACCAAGGGTTGTCTGAAAGAAAACCTCTTTTGTCCCCGCAATTCACCATGAATTGCCATGCATCCCTTTCCAAAAACCATGGTTTCAATTGTGGCCTTCCCTTAAAATTTTAAAATGTGCACCTTTTGACCCTGCAATGGAGTGTGACCGTTGATCTTGTGATCTGAGATGAGGCTTCCTGATCAACAGACCATCTCTGGCACCTTAGAATGATGGATTAGATCTTCCCTTTTCGAATCAATGACTGAGATCTTCTTCACGAATCGGCCTTCAGGAATTTCAATTCTCAAACCACATTTACCTCTAATCAAAACCTCCGGAGCTGAGGATCTGATGACGCATGGAATTCTAGATAATTGAACGATCCAGATCTATTTCGGGCTTTGGACATTGATTTCGGGCCTGGAATGAGTCGCTCTGAATGTTGTGCTTTGCGCTCATGGCTGTGGCATGTGGTCTTTGAAAACTTTATGTGATAGCATTTAGCTCCACAAGGGATGGCATGCTCACTGCAAACTACTAAGAATAAGTAGTTCTAGTGCCTTAGCCTTTGGGCTATGGAGTCATGCTCTGAAACATCATACTGAAGAAAAAAGGCTGACATGTACACTATTCTAAAAATGAAAGAAAACACACCTACTCCTGAGGGATCTTATTTATGTACAAAAACTAAGTTAATTTACTTTTACAAAATGCTATGTGAAAGAAAACTTCCACCATAGCCATTCAAACTGTTTGATAACTGAATCCTTTGCTTCACTGCAAATGATCCATAAAATACAAGGAAAGTGTGACAGCTGACTAATTTCATTCTTATGATCACCCATATTACCTTCAAATGTTGATAAAAAGATCAAGCCTACATGCTCCAAAGAATTTGAAAAGTGTAACTTTATGTACTCATCGACAGGGTCATGAAACGGAAGGCAACACATGATTAACTTATGAAAGGTTACCTCCACATTTTCAAAGTTGTTGACAACTTAATTGATGTCCCCTATAGTCACACTTGATTGAAAGAAAACCGCAGGCATCTATGGGTCCAAAAGATGCTTACTGTGAACTATAGGTACAAGTGGAAGAAGGATAGATGTAGGTGACTATTGATCCACTAACGACTATGGATTTACTTCAGGTTGTGTATAAATGAACTCTTCATGTGCCTCAACTAAGGGTTGCTCCTTGTCAAATTTTATGTATTCTGTGACAAGGCCAACCTCTGCATCATCCTTACTGTCTTCATAGTGATCAAATACAAGATAAGCTTGTTGCTCATCATCACTAGGATATTCATCAAAAAGGGGTTGTCTTTCATATCTATGATCAACCTTTAAATCAGTCATTTTATCAAGAAAATAACTGTTAAAAATGTCTATTTCAAGAACAATAGTAAATGATGCTCCTAGCTATTCATACATATGATTTCTATAAATACATGGTTTTTCATTGATACATGCTTCGAAGAAAAAATCATCGACAATTTTTCCTTCATATGGACAGCAAGAACAAACTGCCTTATGCTCAGAGTTGAGATGATAATGACTTTGAATCTTGCCACAAGCTTGGAGGTTCTCCTCCACTTCCCTAGCATCCATAAATAAATGAGATAAATATGTTGATTTCCTTTCTCTCGTGTGAAGGAAAAGCTCTGAATGCTGAGCCATGACATAGTACACCATGGAAACAATCTTTGTGGGTCTGATCTCTACAAGCATATTATGATACACACGGTAAAAATTCCTATTGAAGACAGCCAAGGCTTCCTCTTCCCCTCTCCTCAAGGCATTAAAATCATCCCAGTACTGATCAAGGGACTTTTTCTCATCCCACCACTTCAAAAATGCATTGCATAATTTGACCCAGGAACCAATGGAGTCATCTCCCAAACATTTAAACCACACAAAAACATCTCCAAACAATGAATTTGAGAACAATATCATGGAAACATCATCATGAGAAATCTCAAATTGAACAACAAAGTTCTCAAAGTCCTCCACATGCCTCTTAGTTGTAACATGATCTTCCCCGGAAAAATGAGGAAGATATTTAAAGAATTGAGGAGGATAAGGATGAAGATGATATGTAAGGTTTAAAGGTTTAAACAACCTGTCTCTGATTCTAGTTTGAAAACTAGTGGGTTGAATATGAGGCTTAACAAACTGATGGAAAGGATCAACAGTAACAACAAGATGTGATGAGATTTGAGGAGGTTGTGGATCAATTTCAACCTCCTCAGGTATTCAAGGGTGATTGAATCCATGAGGGATCTCAGTATGAAGTTTATCCTTATGAATAGGTTGAGCTGAGGATATAGGATCAGCATATACAACACATGCAGAAAGTATGGCTTCTTCCTCCAAGGATGGATATATAAAGGAAGGATGATGATCAACCGAATAAACAAAGAAAAATATGATCCTCTTCATATGTGAAGGGAAAAACAAAAATGAGCTGATAAAGAATAACAAAAGTTCATGCAGAATGATCATAAGATGATACCTAGTCATTCCCTTCATCTTTCTATCAATAGGATCTTCCCCATTGGAGTCTTTGATTGTGGAGTCACCAGGTAGATGATTATAGACAATTTTATGTATCCCTCTCTTGTCTACCATCAAGATTTGGATCTATGCCATTCTTCCTAGGGAGCTCTTCAATCTACTCAAATCCATCCCCGACAATGACACCATTTATGTTAGCACTAGGAATCACCGTCAGACTGTAATGAGGATAAGCCTAGTACCCATCAGTTTATATAGTAAATGTAAATGAGTTTTAAGGGGGTCAAATGGATAAGACTCGAGATAATAATGTTCTAACTCAGAAAATATGGACTAGCATGCACTAGCCATTGAGGTCTTGAATCAACTTCAGTCAATAAGTTGGAGTAAGGGTGAATAGGAGGAAGATTTAATGAGAAAAGTGTAGAGTTCCGCTATGAATATCAGATTTCTAGTAGCCTAAGGAGGAAAAACTTAAACATAAGGTCCTATTGGATTCAAATTTCAAGGAAGCTGAAAAAAAATCATAACAGTACTATAATCAAACATTTATCATAATACAGTTACAACAATCCATGTGAATCAGTCAATCATGAACTCTCTCAGTATAAGAGGAAAATAAGATGGAAGAAGAAAGTTGACTTTCATTCAACAAGATATCTCAAAAACAAATACATAACCAGAGAACCAATGTTCTTCATCAAAAGTTTACAATATGAGAGCATTGCTCAACCATCGACCTTAACAAAATATCAAAACTACCTATATATACTAAAATGTTGCAATCACCGGGAATGTGATCAGATCATTGCCTTCAAAGCCTTTAGTCGACGCTCTCTCTATCAGGTTGTCCAGACCTCATTATGTTAGATGAGAGCTAGGCATAGTTATGTTCTTTACAGGAAAAATTTCCCATAAGTAAGCTTCAGATTGTAAGTGTGCCTTCATGGCTGCTCTCTACAACATTTTCCATTTATGGGATGAGGTGACATCTCAACTGCTACCCACAATCTTCAATAAATGTCTTCATTGGGATTAGGACTCGGCCTGACACCCATAACTGTTCTCAGATGGTGCCAATGAATTTTGTGAGTCAATCCTGACGGCTCGAGGCCATGAATGGTCTTTGTATGTGACCAATGCGATCTTCGCAGGTGGCAGTCTGATAGTGTATGCATAGGGGTGATGTGGAGCAAGGTGCTTTCGGCCTTTGGTGCAACTCCTCTCCACCACTCCATCCTCAATGTGACCTAGGGTCATGACCCTAGGAAATTGTGCAATTGCGGGTGCTACTAAGGGTGGTCTAAAAGAAAACCAATTTTGTCCCCAAAATTCACCATGAACCGCCACGTGTCCCTTTCAAAAAACCATGATTTTGATTGTGGTCCACCCTTAAAATTTTAAAACGTGCACACCTTCCGACCCCGCAATGGAGTGTGACCATTGATCTTGTGATTTGAGATGAGGATTGTTGATCAATGACCCAACTCTGGAGCTTTAGATTGATGGATCAAATATTCCCTTTTCGAATCAACGATTGAGATCTGCTTCACGAATCAGCCTTCGGGAATTTCAATTCTCAAACCACATTTCCCTCTAATAAAAACCTTTGGAGATGAGGATCTGATGACATGTGGCAATATGGATAATTGAATGGTCCAGATCTATTTTGGGCTTCGGCCATTGATTTCGGGCCTAGAATGAGTCGCTCTGAGTGTTGTGCTTTGCGCTCATGGTTGCGAGCTATGGCCTTTGACAACTTTATGTGATAACACATTCTATAATTATGAGCCCTTCTCTATAGATGAGAATCAAAATTCATCATATAAATGTTTGCAACGATGTTTTCATTATTAGGCATGGGGGCTCCCTGATTTCCCCCAAGCACATTCGTGGATGAGGAAGATTGAGCCAAATTTTTCCCTTGTGTGAAAGGGTTGTTTAACACAACAGGCTACTATTGTGCCAATAAATTTTGGGCTTCCTCAAGCTAAGGGAATTGGTTAGTCAAGTGGTCGTCCGTGAAAATATTACACAGAATCTTCACCTTCCTCTTTTCATTTTTCCCCTCGCCAACATTATTTGTATCCTTATTACCCCCCTTACCCTTATTGTTTTTAGATTTCCTATTTCCCTCAGATTTGTGGTTACACTGGGGATTCAACGATTTCACACTGTGTACATTTGATGTTCGGTTTACGAGGGAAACTAAACTAGGCATTTTGATGGCCATAGCCTATTGAATCGATAATTGTTCTAACTAATTAGTCAACTGATCTATAGGATTTCTTTGCATTGAGCCTACTAAGCCATCAATGTGAGGCCCAAAATGTTGCTTGGTCTTGTCGAAAGTTGAATGTGATGCGTCGGGAAGGATCTTGTACAACACACCGGATTGAAAGTAAATCAACTCTAGTTGTTGGGCTCTCATGACAGCCTCTTCTTTCGAAAAAAACCTCGAATGTCACGACGTCTTTGGATAAACAAGGCACAAAGGACTTTAGGAAATGCTCAAGAAAAAATGCAGGAGGGACCTTAAATTTGATCAAGATATTTTGTCGACGCCATTCTCAGATGTGATGTGAGATATGGATAGCTTGTGTTTGCTCGAAGTTGGCCAACAACTCAGTTCCGTCATCGTATCTTACTAGTAACTATAAATGGGTTAAGAAAACCATAGACTAGTCATTAAAGTAAGCATAATTAGAGCTATCATGATCGATATACCATTTCGTGAACCCCCCTATAAGAGTGTGTTGAAACAAACAAAACTGAATGGAATCATCCTTTAATGAGTTGGATGAGAACCATAAATGCAATTTCATAACATGATCACCTGGATCCTCTCCAGGATTGCCTTTAAAGTAGGGATGTATGAGGGAAACTTAATTGGCATGGGGGGCCAATGTGGATCATGACAGATCAGGTCATTCAACAGTCTCGACAAGTCTAGAAAATGTAGAGTTTCCAGGAAAGCTAGTCTAGGTTGTGGTGGATTCAAATGAAAAGAGGGGACTAGATTTTGGCTGGCATTAGGTTGTCAAGAATTTTTTTCCTGCTGGCTAGGATTTTGGTAGAAACCATGGTGGCCCTGGCTAGTGAAAGGAGTTTGTGCTTGATTCTACATCGACGACTTATTCATGTAGTTGGATGGCATTCCCTGTGTAATGATTTCTCCCTGCACAATATTCCAAGGACCTTGGTTGGGGATGACCCTAGCCGACCCTCCTAGCGTAGGTACTAAACCTTTCATGGGGTTCCATTGAGTGTGGGAGGGGTTTCCCGCGATCGACATCCCTTGTGAAGGAAACAATCCCTACCAGGGATTTCCAAGACATTTTGAGGAGTAAGCTCCTGTCATTGCTCCTTTTGAAGGAATGAAGCCTTCCATAGGGTTTGGATGACCAAAAACGAAGTTTCCCCTTGCCGATAAAGAAGACGATGAGATAGTGTTATTTCCAAATGCAGTAAACAAAGAAAAAGGAATAGACCCTACCAGAGTCATATCGGATTAAGGTCCATGACTCCCCCCATTGAAAAAAATAGAGTTGGTGTTAAGCTCGATCGACTACTGGAAAGTGCCTCCGAGTGAAGGGGAAGGAGGAGCTGTATGAACCCCACCATAAGGGATAGAATTAAATGAGACAGTGGTGCTCGTGACAGATTCTTGTAAGGGATATTTAGAACTCCCTACCCCTAGACCAACAGTCTGTAGAGTAAAGTAGGTTAGGACCGAACTAGAGTTGAAACCTTACATTCCATTCTAAAAGGGAGCACTAGAAACGTTATGGATAGAGGGAACAATGGTCAGATTCGTTGAAGGGATTGTACCATTGCCCAAATTAGTGGGTTTGTAGACAGCTGTAGTCCTAATAAGTGGAGGTGGGGGAGAAGGCACGACATGCCCTCCTGGGACAACCAAGATGGGAGTATGAGGATCCTGAGAAGAGGTATCACTAGTTTCTTCCATCTCCTCTTTCTAACAAACTAAAATTCATGTGAATCCACCTCAGGAGGGACTAGTTGAATAAGAAGCGACACTCATAAGTTAGTGATTGGAGGGTTTGCAGGCCTTAAGCTTTCAACTACAAGGTCAGAAACAATGGAATCCTCTAGTGTAGGAATGTCTTCTCTAGGATCTAGCTTGGGTATAGTTTCTTGTTTCCCAATCTCTTCAAATGAACCCTCTTGATCTAGCCCACACCTCAACAATTGCAGAGGTGGCTTCAAAGTAACCAGTGGTAGGCCCTGAAGCCTACGTGAAAAAAATATGCATTGTTCTTCCACCTTGTAAAATGATCAACCAACACTCTAAGGTTGAGCTAGAGAAACAAAGAGCACACAATAAAAATTTACTAACAATAAATCAAGCAAAGAACTGACTGGAAAAATTATGCCAATCAACCCTAGAGAAACTTACCGGTGCAAGTGTAAATCGAACATGGAAACACCCTCCGGGTATACTCTACAAAGTATGATCTGATGTCTTCCCTATGTACTATGGTATACCCCCACAGTCACCCATGTAAGTCACGAAAATAGGCAACTAGGTTTCCAACTCACAGTCATTCATCAGGTAGGTACAGTCGATAATCGGGTTAATCGTAATGAGAAGGATAACAAAGTTTGAAGCCTTTCAAGGGTACCAAAGGAAAATGGTCTAGAAGACAAATGAGGATCTCAAATGGATTCAAGGTCCACGAGGCTCCATAGTCAAATGTGATCATTGTAAATCCCAAGAATGACCCTCAATATACAATCCCCATTATGCTTGGTCCAACTTTGGAGGGGTTATCTCCTCTACCTTTCCTCATGCGACCTCATGTTTATTCCCTATGTTATAGGGGGGTCCTGGATGAATCTTATGAAACTAGACTCTGACACTCCCTATCATAGACTCTTATGTTTGTTTAAGCAGCCTTGAAGAGTTTCCTCTCCACACCTATTTCAAGGACCTAGAGCCTAGACTACTTGGTGAACCCTACAAGAAAAAGTCTAGTTGATTTTAAGTGTTGATCATTGATTTTAAGTGGCTTGATTTACTCAAAAGTGTATGTACGTGAAACTTATGGTGTTTTCAAGAGACGAAAGAAAAGAAATAAAATCTTTAGAGAATCCATGCAAAAGCAAACTAGGTTCTAGGTTCTACAATTGAAAAATGGCCTTTAATATTTGCAAATGAAAACTTTTTGAAGATAGTCCAAGATCCCAAAATGAAAAAAGTTTCCTAGAATGCTCTTTTCATTTTACAATGCAAATGAAAAATACTAAACTTTTAAGGAAATAACAAAGAAGGAACTTTAGAAACATAACTCTTTTCTTTCGTAATAAACAACCTATGCTACAAATACCAAACAAAATTGCATAACTAAATGCAACAAATTTTGATTTTTTGAATGCTTAAAAAATAAAATCACAAGTAAATGATATTTTTTTGTTTTTTCAAAGAACAAACAAGGTAAAGAGAAAATAATCCCAAGACTAACAAGACCCCAAACAACTTCTTGAGCAGAGGGATTCACTGAAATCCATAGGAGGATCTAGTTCTTATAAGTTCACCCTAAACCTTCAAAGAAAACAAAAGAATATAAAGAAACAACAAGGGTTATTTACAAATTCCAAGATAAACTAAATCTTTAACCCAACCAGACACAATTAATAGAGACACTGGAGAGTTCAAGAATGCCTAAGAAGCATAGAGATTCTTTTCAGGAAATTAAAAGTTTTTTTTTTAAACCCTTCCAAAACACAGAGACGTGTTTTGAGCACGAGAATCCTCTGTATGTACGTGAGATGTATACTATGAAAACCGCGTATGTACGTGTGCTATACAAAAGACAAGGCACATACACCTCAAAAAACGTTCAAAAAATAAAAAGTTTTGGACCACCAACTAGGCAAGAAAGGTTGGTAGGAACCTGAAAGGTGACCGGAGACCCTAACTGACTCAGTAAACTTGGAAAACTAAAAAAGAAACTGAAAAAATCAAATTGAACCAAAATCTCCCACTAAGACCCTAGAGAGATTCCCGAGTGGAGTCGCCAATTCTGCTACAGGGAAAATCCCACTAAACTGGATCTAAGGAATAGGCAGAGTGATAACGCCCTCAAAAGACTAATCTACCTTTAATATACCCCAAAACTATCTAAATTAAGTGATGAGAGAGAGATAAAAGAGAGGTTTAATGAGTGCATCTTCAATGCTTACGTTGGACTCGATCTCTTTCACCTGTTTTTTCTTCCTAGATCAAATATCTCCCCTCAAATATGACCTACAAGGGGTTAGGAATACAATGCAACAACACATGCAATCTCTAATAGTCACTTTAAAAGTCTAAACATAGATATAAATGCTCAAATTAATAAGAACATGCAAGCATAGGGTTTTGGGACAAGGATAATCTCTTTTATTCAAATTCAAGATAAAAAGGGTTACAACCTTCATCAACGACCACTCTACGAACCAAGTCTAGGATCCTATGTCGTGGCTCCAAGTGCATCAATCCCACATTAGCTTCTCACAACCAACATACCATCAAGTGAAGGAGGAAGGGTTACATAAGGAGAAAGGATGGAGGGGAAAGTTGAGGCTGAAACTCATAATGAGATGCAAACCTTAGGCAAAGAAAGAGAAGGGATTTTGTCAGATTTTTTGTATTCTCTTGTTCATGTCCATAAACGACTCCCCAAGACCTCTTTTTGTATGAGAAAGAGATGGTTATTAAGTTTGGGGATGGGATACAAGGGGTAAAATGGATAGGAAACCCTTCATATCTCGAAAACTCCACCGAATTTCATGCAATTTTATATTTTTTGCAACTTTTGGAGGTAAACGCGGGCTAACTAGCATGCATCATGCGTGTATACGCATGCTATTAGTACAACAGGGTGTGTACACTATCCAAAAAATGGATTTTTTGAAGGAAGCCTTAGTAGTATTTTTGGCAAAGTATGCAAATGGATGGACCAATGTCTTGTATGAATAAATATGGAATTTTGGACTATAACAGGGACATTTTTTCCACTTTTGTAATGGGATTATCCCTATTTTTATGTATAAATATGTAAAGTCTTTTTTGGGTAAGGTAGTCGAAAAACAAGAAGTTCCTAGTGATTTTTGGGTAAGGGAGTCAAGCAAAGGAAGAGGTCTTAGGTATGAATGAGGAGTGAAATCACACTACAAAAAAATGACTAGGTAGGTTTGGATGATGTTACTATTAGATATTTTGTAGCAAAATGTGCAGTTGTAAGAAAATTATAAATGAATAATATAAGAAGCTAGACATTGTGGATGTAGCCCAAGTTGGGTGAACCACATAAATCTGTGTGTTGTGATGTGTTGTGTTTGAAATGTATGATGTTTTATGATATATGATGAATGTATGGCTCCCATATGATGTTGCAATGTCGCTCTTAGACTGTGTTTAATAATAAAGTAAATGCTAAGTAATGGAACAACACACATGAGTGAATGGTAGCAAAGACATGAAAAAGGCCTCACTTCTGCTCATCACTATAGAACCTTGGTTCCCACAGCCCCTCTAGATTCCTCGGGCAAGACTTTAGTTTCTCTTTAGGTGATGCCGAAACAACCAATGTATAAGAGTTTTTTTGGTATTTGAATGTTTAACCTCGGGTCTTCCCCCTGCATGCTAGCAGCCATGATGTTTTAGATGAAGGATCTAGGAGTAGAAAAAAAAATCTTGGACATAGAAGTACAAAGAGACGGGAAAAATGGTAAGATGTGGTTATCACAAAATAAGTCTATGAAGAAGATACTAATGAGGTTTAGTATGAACATTTTGAAACTGGTAAATATCCCTTTATCTTTCCATTGTAATCTTTCTTCAAGTTTATGTCTTGATAGTAAGGAAGAAAAGGATTATATGTCTCGTGTACCATATGCTAATACAATAGGAAGGTTGATTTTTGTGATGGAATGTTCACATATTTCACATGTAGTTGGTGTTATCAGTGGACACATATAAAAACCAAGTAAAGAGAATGGAAATGGGTGCTTCAATATCTTAGAAGCAAGAGTATCACTTACAATGGATGCAATGATTTAGCTTGTGGTTATATTGATTCAGAAGATGTGGAGTGGTCCATTGATCCAGATTATTTTGGGCACAAAATGAGAGTAGATATATAATGAAGAAATGTACAAATATATGTTAGATATCAAATAATATAATAGAGACATAACCCTAAAACAAAGATACAGTAATACACAATTTCTATTAATGTGCGAAATGTATAGAACTGTAAAAATAGAGAGTGAAAGACTTGCTAGAATGGTGGGAGCTTATCTTTGAGAAGAGATGTGTCAGCTACTCACATTCGCAAGAATATTATTGTTACAATGAGGCTCCAAAGGCCTTTTTAACAATAGTAAAATCCAAAACCCTAACCCTGGAAGATGAAAAGCCAAAAGGTTTATGGGCCTCGATGGGGGTAGTTGATATGTCAACATCATGGGGGCGTAACTTTTGCATAAAATCTTCATTTGGGGTGCTTGATACACCATTGGAAAGGTTTAACCGAGAAGAAAAAATTTCGATCGGTCAAGGCTTTCTCTATTAGTGCTCGCCTAGGCCCAAAATCCCAAAAGCCGTCATTTAGGGCCTCAAAACAACCCTAGAAGTTTGGAACCCAAAAAACTGCCAAGGTAGAAAACTATTTTTTGAGCTAGTGGAATAGGTGGGTGGCCACCGATATCCACCTAGATCTTCCATACTAGAGAAAAATGTGTATACATGTTCATGTAACCAATGTTGTTAGAGAAGCTACGATGGTGTTTAGATTCTCTTGGCTTGTAGGAAAGGTGATGATTTATTTGTTGGAAAAGGCACTAGGAATTTTTTTTTCAAGGTAGATATTGTTCGATGGTGACAACACATACCTGTCAATTACATATCATGGTTTCTTCCTCAAGCATTTGGCTTTCCATATGCCTGAAAAATGCTTGATTATTTTATGTTTAAATGTAGAAGCCTATGAGGAGCTTCAATGATACTTGTAACTATTTCTCCACTGATTGGTTGAGCAATAAAGGTTATCATTTCCCCCCTTATTCATTTCTTTTGTATGATGATGTATCGTTATTTATTTCTCTGTATATAATTTTTTGTTTCTGCAGGCTCGACCCCAACACTCCCCCTATTAAAAGGGGTAGAGTCCAAAGTTCACTGATAGAACAAGAGGATATTTGACTTCACCTCTTTCTCTCTTTTCTCTCTATTTGATTTCCTTCCCCTTTTTATTGGGGGAGAGGGAGACATGTATTTATTTAGGATTTCTGCAATGGAAGGGGAATTACAAGCTTCAATAGAAAGTGTAGCGGTATGCTTCTCATCCATTTATGCTTCCTCTTCTTCATCTTTTGATACATCTTCATTCTCCTTTTATTCCTCTAGATCCTTTTTTTATACTCTCTATTCTTTTTTTGAAAGAGTTGTCGATCTTTCCCTAGAAGGGGTCTCTTTTGTGTTTTATAAAACAATATTCTTTGGTTCCACTTGGATCTCAGAAGTTGATTGAAATTTAGGATCTAAATGGGTCTTTGATGGATATTCTTATAGAATGAAAAATTCATTGATTCTAAAATCCTATGAAACAACAATGACATCCTTGAGTAAACGAGATACTTTAATCTTATTGAAGTTGTTTTTAATATATATTTTTTATATGAACTACAATTTCCAGACCTAATCATATATCTCACAATCCACTTGAAAAAAAAAGTTCGTAGCTTAATTTCAATGATTCCATAGCCACTCCTTACTTAGAAAAACTACAAATTTTCAAGAAAATTAAAGAGATAGGAAAAAGCATCTCGAAATACGAGCCAACCCACCTCAATTCCTCCAAAAATTAAAAGTGAACTATCACATCTTAAAGCGTCAAAGAGAACAATGTTGTTAATGTTGTATGGAAACTAAGCCAACAATGCTATAAATGTTATATGAAAAGTGGCAAATGTACCATCATTAAGGTGGAATTTGAAAATAAAACAGATTGTCAAATTTGATGATTTTGATAATTGCATTATCAATCGATTATGTAGGTTTTCACAATTAGTCATAATGCTACTTGAACATTTTGGATGTTTCAAAATTTCCTACACAATTTGGACGTTTAAAGTAGCATACTACATTATCGATTTGATATTATTAACAAAAAATGATGACAATTATGTGAAATTTTTAACAATATTTGACAAACAAATTAACTCGTCACAAACAGTTTACCCATGAAATTCCATTTCAACATTCCATATTTAAAATGGAAAGGTAAATATATAGAAGATTAAAAAACATGACATAATTTTTTTGTACATTCAATGCATGCAAGTTTTCATCCATATAATGTTATTATCATATTCACACTACAACATGAACGTGTGAATCTAATCCTAAGGTGGGTCATGTGGGACTTCACATATTATGACAATTTTTAATGACTTTCACTTAGATGTATATGTTTTCCAATACAATAATATATTTAAATTAAAAAATTATAAATTAATATACTATATGTATAAAGAAAAGTAAGATGTGACATGTATAAACTAAATTTCAAATATTTCAAAATTTTTGAAAACTACACTTTAAAACGGAAAGGTATTATTTTTATTTATTCTTATATGTGATCCTTGCATGCCTAAAATTATAGGTGTACTAGTTGTTTTTTGTCGCATCTTTCTGGCCACATGTGAGTATGCTAATTATGCCGAAGACATATTTTAGGGATAGGTTTTCATGAAAACCTGTCAACTAGTTGACATGTTTTCCAAAACCACCATCTTTATCCACATATAACTTGTATTTACATATCATCCGGACCACCTTGTACCTCCAGCTGTCAAGCATTTCCTCCATTTCCTCACCTGTGAAGCATTTCCTCCCTTTCCTCACCTATCAAGAATTTTCATGTGGCTTCGTATAGGTTTCTTTAAATTTGAAACCCACTTTGTGTTTACTTGTCAACCGACCTTGTATTTACGCCATCCTCAATGTGGGTGCATGCTTCCTCAGATTTGAAACCGACTGTGTATTTTTCCTCAAATTTGAAGCGAAATTTTCATTTTTTATATGTCGTCTTAAAATAACGCAGAGCTCATTGGCAAGAAGCTCCTCTCTGCCTCACTATTTCAAATTCACAACACATGTATTACTCAGTTTCTTGGCACCTCTTTGCAATTTCACAAGAAGAAGATGGAAGGAAATGAGTGTAGCCACTAAGAGAAACAGATCTTAATGATCTCAAGCAACGATGCGTACGGATTTCGACGTCTCCACACCCATGTCGACAAATTTCAATATCGTGGAAGCAACGCAGGTGACAACCACGGAGCTATGACCTCCTCAATCCTCCATTCTCGGTAACTCAGCGAGCTTGTCTGTGAATTCCAAAGGAACAAACAAGGTGGGAAAGAAATGATCCACACCCATGTTGACCAATTTCAAGCTCACAAAAGCAATGCCGGTGACAACCACAGAGCTACGGCCTCGTCAATCTATCGTTCTTGATAACTTGGTGAGTGTGTCTGTGAATTCCATAGGAACCGCCAAGGTGGGAAAGAAATGATTCAGAGCGTCGAGGAGATCGTTGAAGATGCCGCTGAACATCGACACTTCGAATTCTAGGGCCATGGTGCGACACTTTACAACTAAAAATTATGTAGGAGCATTAGCTCTCATGATCAAGTTCAAAGTGTTTAGTGAGACGCCAAGGAGGGTCAATTGTAAAAGACATTGTAAATTTCATGTAAAAGTGTTTATTTCTTAGTAAATATAGATAGGGAATATGTCGAGGTTGATTAGGTGTCATTCAATGATGAGTTATGTAATATATCCCTGAAATGAAGGGATGACTCAAGAGGTTAGTTGAATGAGTCATAGATGGAGATAAATTTGATTTTCTAAAAATAGTTGTTACCCTAGTTTAGGAACTAGTTGGCCACGAGAAGGGGGATATAACTCAGAGAGTTAGAGTGCAGAGAAGATGGCCATTGAGAGATGTATCAGGCCATAGACACAGTAGAATCAGGGTTCGATTCAGTCCAAGAGGTTGGCTATGAAATGTAGAGTAAACTAGGTCGAAGTATGCATGTACAAGAATTTCATAAATGAAAAAGGGCAAGTAGTTCTGCCATTAAACTATGTTGATGATTCCTAGTAAATACATGGTAATATAATGGTGTTATAATATGAATTTGTGACTAGTTAATTGTGTTATAATGACAGAGTTTTATTCTTGTAAATGAGCTTAAATTGATAGAAAAATGAATGCATTTCTGTGTGAATATTTCATAGTTAATTGGGTAGAAGTTCTGGTTGAATTTCTATTTATTGTAGACCTTCAAAGACTTGCTAGGTATAACTATTCAAGTTCCAGCTACCTTCCACTTGTTGGATGTTTTATAATATTTATATATAATATGATCAATGGATTCAAAAACCTCGGTGTGAATTGGTATTAGTGACAGGGTAAAGAAATCTTTGGCAAGAGAATAAATACAAATCCTTTATAAGGACGAGGAGTAATTGCATTGACAAGGGAGAGAAGACTGTTTGAGATTGTGTTGGAGGCTTTTCTTGGTGTAACATCATTCATTTTTGCATTGAATCCATGGGTTCGAAAATCACTCCATGTTGAGCAATCTGAACCAAATGTATGGCATTAGTTGACTGACAAATTTGTGGTCAATTTGTGAGAGGGGAAATTGTGGATAAATTGGAAATCGAATTGGTTCAAGCTGGCACATATTATTGGTTTGTCAAGGCTCTCATGTTCAAAAAATAAGGGAACAATGACAGAGGTAAAATCACAAAGAGTTTTGTGCATTGAGAGCGGAATGATATTGAGCGCTGAGTGATAAATGTGCAAGTTTTTAAGTTGGTTTATGTTTAATGGAAAAGCTGGCAGATTTGGTGGAAGAGCCAGTTTGGCTAGAGCGCTAAAGTTAGAAAGAGAACATAGTGTTTCTAGAAGGTTTCAATAAATTTTAACCTTGTAGAGTGTGTACATGATCTAGCACACTAAATGATATCTTCGGGTAAGACAGGCTCTAGTTTGGGCCTGTCATAAAAAAATATGCCCTCCTCTTATAAATTTTCCTTTCCTTCTCTAATTTCTTCTTTCCTCGGAAGAAAATGTGGGTCATGCTTGTTTCTAATTAAATCATTAACTCCGTTGCAGGTGTTACAATTTTGAAATGATTTGGAGTGCCTTGTTGGCATGGCATATCAACAATATGCAAAGCAGGTTAACTGTTAGTCTAACATTTAGCTTTACATTGGGCGTTTAAATTAAAGTCATGACTAAAACATTTTTTAACCCTTGAGCTTCCTTCACTCGAACTGTTATGCTCTAAAGGTTATGTCGCCCCTTTCTCAAGGTCTTCCAAGGACTAACACCCAGATCATTTGGGTATGTCTTGTTAAGTTCACCGAGCATTAGGTACTTCATTTGTTTTTGTTTTCCATTGCCGACTTTTTCTTTTGTTGGGAACCTTGTGCAAATGCCTTGCTTTGTACCTTCACAAAGAACCTTGTGTAGATGCCTTGATTTGTCTTTTCAAAAAGCACCATTTGTATGTTGATCATAAATTACATATATTTTTCTTCACCTTTGTTAATTATGTTGAATGTTTTAGTTAAATTTATTTGTTTAAAATATTTTTAAATTAAAAGGAAATATGGGGCAACAAATTTTTTTCAAAAGAATTTGAGTTATATCTAATTGTCATCTTTATAGTTTATATGAACATAGAAAATTAAATAAATAAATGAACTCATATTGAGACATTCATCCAAAAGGAAAATGCCATTAAATTCTGTATAAAAAGAAAAAAACATAATATCTTGACCTATATCTTAAGCCATTTTTTAAATATGTTCTCGTCATGTTGGAAAGACTAATTATATATAGATTATATCAATGTGAATATCACACCATGATATAATTACACAATAATATAAGTATAAACAAGGTTTACATAATCATATAAGTATAAACAAAGTTTTTTCAAGTATGATGTGTAAAATAACCACAGAGCCTAGTAAGACACTATTAGCCAAAGATAGTGGTTGAATAAATGTTCTTGGCTACTGGCTGAAGAAATGGAAGAAAACTACGTATCAAATCATTAAGTTGTATGCAAATAAATTTTTTCAATGACTCACTACCTCACAAATCAATTGCCAAACATTCTACTTCTTCATATCACTTTAAATATCATTGTATAATCATTTTTGCCAATATAACAAATATTGCCAAACATTCTATAACAAATATCATCATTATCATCATTTTTCCAATATAACAAATATAGCCAAACATTATAATACTCTGGATCACTTTAAATATCATCATATGATCATTTTTCCAATATAGAAAATATTGAGTTTATTAATTTCCTAATAAAGCAACAACAAACAAAGGAATATGGAAGTAGTTTTTCAAGAATGGCATTTCTTAGTAATAAGAAATGTAAAATGATTTAGAAAATACATTATCATCGATATGAACATGATCAATCATATTGAATGGAATGTATAATGCATAATACTAGAGTTTCAAGCATTATAAAAAAAATGAAGGCCAACTATGAAACATATTAAACAAGTGATTGCTAGAAAAATCGACAAAACTACTATTAGACACTTGACTAAAAAAGATAACATAACAAAGCCATGTGGAACATTGAATATCATGAAAAAAAATAAAATGTAATGACATGAGAAAATGATTATATATATAGGAGTGATTATATATATAGGAGTAACTAATGTTGTTACATTGATTTCAACATTGAACAATATTCTCACTATTCATAAGTTACAGAAAGATAAATATTTTAGCTATTTTATTAATATTTTAACTATTTTGAAATGGTTCTGAAAACAAATATCTATTTTTATTACTACTCAAGTAACTATTATTTTGGGTATGCAATATTCCACATTGCATAATGAAATCAAGTAGTTCATAATAATTAGAAATGAATCATTTTGGGTATGCAATATTTCACATTGCATAATGAAATCAAGTAGTTCATAATAATAATTAGAAATGAATCGTGTATGTGATAGAAATGGATTATGTATTTGAAATCAAATAGGTCTGATAATTACATTCTGAGTTTCCTAAATACCTAACTCGTAATAGAGTCTGCACTGAGATGGGAAACCATTATCTTGATTATTTTTAAGTGCTCTTTCATATACGAAATTTATATACCATTATCTTGATTACTCCTACGAAATGTGGTTCCAATTTCGTAGTCAATAGTGAGATCGGAAGAGCGCTCTTTCATATACGAAATTTATATACCATTATCTTGATTACTCCTACGAAATGTGGTTCCAATTTCGTAGTCAATAGCATGATATAATAATGAATAATTAAACCTTTTTCATCCCATTACCCTATTGTTAGATAAATATATAATAATTAAAAGAATATAATTTTACTTCTTTGATTAAGTTATAATATAAAAATCATATAATTTGGTATCATTCATTTTAATTAAATAAATAACATTTTATTTCCTTCATCAAAATAAATAACATTTTATTTCCTATCATCTCATTCCCAAATAAATATATTTTATTTCCTATCATCTCATTCCCAAATAAATATATAATAATGAAAAGAATTTTTTTTTACTTCTTCAATTAAATTATATTATAAAAATTTAGTATAAAAGTCATATAACTTAGTATTATTCATTTTAATTAAATAAATAATATTTTATTTCACTATTATTTATGTAAAAGTTTTATTTTTTTTTTGTTTTTTGATAATTTTTTTAGTTTGATTTTGGTGGAATCTAGTGATGAATGGTTGGATTTGCAGATTTGAGTGGCTAAGTTTTTATAATTCTAGTGTCCCAGGGGTTTTTTGCATTTAGAAATGAAATTAAAAAAACGAAAAATAGCGATTTTATCCAAATTTACATTACCTGATTCAAACCAAAAAAACCCAAAAAATAAAACATTTAACCAACAACATAATATATATACACAAAAACATATTTTATTAATTGATGAATGGAAGAGTGAATGGATTGGAAATGTTCTTGACTTATTAGTTATGAAATCATTTTTTAAACATAATCTTCTCTTAAAAAAATTATGAAACAAATTTTGTATAGTTTAAAGAATATAAAAGTTGAAATATTTGCTTATTTTATTTCTCTAAAGTTACATGTATAATTGCATAAGAATTTGCATGAAAAGGGAATCATTTTTGTTAATTTTAAAATATTTGCAATGCCAAGTACAATTTAAGCTTTTTTTTATTTAGGAATTACAAACTATGTTGATCTGTTTTGGGTTCTAATTTGGGAAACTAAGGTTTAAAAGGAAATTGTATATACGACATTATGAAATATCATAATTCAAATTTTAAAATTTGACTGGTCAAAAAGGATGATATTCAAAACAAACATTGATTCCAATACTCCATATCCATTTACTTCGGCATTGTCATTCACCGGTTGAAAACGTATGCTAGTTAATTTAGATTGTGGGAACCAGGAAAATCATATCTCACATAATCTCCCCTTATAAATAGGGATGTCGCCTACAAACATATTATAGGCATGCCACCTATGAACATATTATAGGTATTAAAATAAAGTAATTTGTATTTAAAAAATAATTTACATTAAAAAGATTGTATTATAGAAAAAATAATTTACATTAAAAAGATTGTATTATAGAAATGGGTGTATAGTATGACAAACTTTTTGGTAAGTTAAATTTTAAAAATATTGCTTTATAGAAATGGGTGTATAGTGTCAAAATATTTTTGACAAGTTAAATTGCAATGGTAGTATTTATTTTTATATATGAAGTTAAGGTTAAATATTAATGAAAAACATATGATCATATTAAAGGCAACTTTAGTCATCATATTTTATGTGGATAATATCTTGTTTGAATTTTTTTTGTGTCTTAAGGTATGATATAAAATTGTTTATGATTGGTTAAAAGTTCATCTTCCTTACATGTAAGGAAATAAGTTAATAGTCTAAAACCTAAAAGTATTTGATAATAGTGGAAGTCTTCCCCTTTATAGATAAAAAACTAATTATTTTAGGTAGCCAAATTTTGTTTTAGATAATGTAATTGTAAGTTAGAGTCTTGATATTATTTCAATAAAAAGTAATATGATAGCCTTGAATATTGTCAACCCTTTCTTATTTTTTAAAAACAATTACAACTACAAAAACTTCTATGTAATTGTAGTATGTACTATAATATAAATAGTTAAATGTACTTGAATGTCATTATGAAATTGGAACATACTTACATGTCCATTTATACAACTAGGAATGTTGGGTAGTGATTTGCAAATTGATGAGATTGATGGTATTTATGTTGGTGTAATGTGATTGTGTTTGATTTTTAAAATGTTATAGATATTTTATTAGAAATAATAGATATAATATTATGAGATTTGATAGAAGATATTTTCCAAATCAATATCTACATTGTAATTACAAAAAAGTATTTTTAAATTTCTCACTTTTAACATAATCACAATTAAATGGTAAAGTAATACTTTTTATTTTCAACCAAAAAATAACAACAACAACATAAATAATAAATTTAACATTTATACAACTCTAAACATCTTATAAGACATGTATGGTTAAATAATTGTATTGTTCATAAATGTAACTAAGACATGTATAGTTAAATAAATTGTATTGCACATAAATGTAATTAAAAACATTTTTTTATTTATTGAGACACTAATTACAACCCCAAAATGTCTTTATAACATTTATTTTTTTGTTTGTTTGTTAGAAATGGTCGTCACTTGTGGGATAAACATTTCAACTATTAGCTAATAAACCACAACCCAGGTGTATTTAATCCATCAGAATTACCCAAGGATTGCACCTGGGATAAACATTTCAACTATTAGCTAATAAACCACAACCCAGGTGTATTTAATCCATCAGAATTACCCAGGGATTGCACCTGGTCTAGGCCACATCAACCCTTAACATGGATGTATTTTGGGTGTCTCCTCCCAACTAGACATACCATAAGGGTATTGAACTTGAGTCACCTAAAAAACGAAATTCACACCTTAACCGATTGAACTAGCGAAAATTGACTTCATAACATCTAGTTTAAAGTCTATATCATTTTCTAAATTATTTTTGAAGAAGATGTTAATTATGATTAAATTATATCATAGATAAAATAATTAGAAAACAAATAAAAAATAATATAATTTTTCTAAAGAGTAAATTGCTTTTTAACATTTTAACTTTTTAGTAATTGAATTTTTTTTAAAGAATAATCTCTATTAAATTATTAAATTAATGATAATAATATTTAATTTATTATATTCATGTTATTAATTTTATTTCATACATTAAAAAAAATTAAAATAAAATAACATGTAAAATTAAAAATGTAAAATATAATAACAAAATGATTTACATTAAAAATTAAAATATAATAACAAAATGATATCGACAAAGAAAATGTAAAATATAATAACAAAATGATTTACATTAAAAATTAAAATATAATAACAAAATGATATCGAAAAAGACATTAAAAAATGATAGAAAATTATAATCCATTTCAATTATATTCATATTTAAAAAATGATAGAAAATTATAATCCATTTCAATTATATTCATATTGATGATACACATATATGGGTGTGGCTACCTTTTGAACTAGATGTTTTCTCACATTAACACATCCATAAAGAGATAAGGTTAACACCTCCATAGAGAGATAAGGTTAGAAAGAGACAAGCTAGAATGTAACATTTCAATTATATTGATATTGATGATACAAATATATGGTATATGGGTGTGACTACTTTTTGAAATAGATGTTTTCTCACATTAACACCTCCAACTCATTAACACCTCCATAGAGAGATAAGGTTAGAAGGAGACAAGTTAGAATTTAACATATATTTACGATAAAAGTATTGAGCAAAAATCATGGTTAATTATGATATTTTTTTTTATAAAAAGTATTTTTTTAATATATTTTTTTTAAATATTAAAAAGAAAAAATTACATATTAAAAATGGTTTATAAAATAGTTAATGTTTTAAATAATTTAATAAAAAAATACTAAAAATGGTTTATAAAATAGTTAATTTTTAAAATAATTTAATAAAAAATAATTTAAAAATATTATTGAAATAGTTAATGTTTTAAATAATTTAATAAAAAAATACTAAAAATGGTTTATAAAATAGTTA
>CBVK0100020258.1:0-40464 GCA_900067695.1 Picea abies
CGAGATCTACACTCTTTCCCTACACGACGCTCTTCCGATCTCACAACAGAAGAAGCATGAACTCATGGAATTTATGACTAGAAGGATCGCCTACTTGATGAAAGAAAAAGAGAACAAATCTAAGCTATTGGACACCAGGGACATGGACGTCGAAGCTATAAGAGCATTAGAGGAACCATAGAAGATTGAAATGCCTAATCCATATGTTGAAGGAGTATTACCCTCGGATCTGAAGAAAGAATCTCAGCAGTGTGAAGTGACTATGTCGAGGGAGGATAGGAATCAGAATGGGAAAATACCGACCGAGTTGAATACTATCAGGAAGAAGGCCCAAAAATTAAGTAAGAAAAAGGTGAAGATTGAAAATTTACAAGAGGTCCCAGGTGGAACACTGCAAAAGGAAAAATCACAGGAATTGAACTTCACTGAGATATCAGAACAACGACATATGGCACTTCATCATGGCGAAGAAATCTAGCCATTGGAATGATATAACTGTTTGAATTTCACCCCGAATGGATAGAAAAACATTAAAGGATCATAGCCACACCATTGGACCTCACCATAACAGATAGATCTACGATAATGGAAGCTTCATACCCATTGCAAGTAGACTGTTGACGGATTTCCTATTTATCTTGTCGCTCCGTGCCCAAAGAACACTTTTTCCAACTGAAAATTCGAAGCCCACAGAACTAGTGATTGTATACAATGATCATTGCAAGCAATTTGTTCATCATAGTGTAGTATCTGAGATCATCGTGCCCCAATTATCTTTTTCGATTGCGTATGTCCGACAATCTCACTGCAGTTGAGGAATCTGTCATAGAGGTCCTTCTCGATTTAATGACTGAAAGAGTCATGTCAGAAAGAGGAATTTCCACTGGAGTCCAAGCATCATCGACGAGAGGAGTGCAAGCCTCCCCATCGACTGCTCGAGCAGGAACATATCGAGCCGGCACAGAAAGGAGAACTAAGCATAAAGATGACATAGCCAACATGAAGTTAGTGCCATCCATCCTACCAGCTTACATACCCCCTCTGAGCGGTGTTATTAATAGGGACAGTGTCCCTAGAGACTTTGAATACACCCTAGTCACTGCATATCTACTGAAAGGAGTACACACCTATTACGCAGATCAAGAGAAGGTTACAGTGTTGAATTTTTGTGACTTCAACCTAGGGGAATATAAGGTTTACAACATGCTCACCATGTATAAGTACTTGACATGAACTAAGGGAAATAATTCAAAGATCGTCCCTCAGCAATGGACAATGAACCTCACGCAGTCTACTTTTCTCAATGTTATGAAAATACCACACTTTGGTAGACACGGGAGGTGAATGCTTGTGTAAAATTGTTGCTAACAAGTTACCATGGAGGATAACTATGGTTAAATCGTCCCATAACTGTTGATCCGACGCTAATCAATAGGATCACCAAGCTTAGCATGCAGGGTCCTAATCCCCAGGATTACTACCCTAGAAATATCGCCGACCATGCTCTTTCACAGAAGATTAAAGAAGCTTATGGCAATGTCGATAAGGGCACGCGAGGCTACAAGGTAGCCTCTATCAAAAGTGGTGTAGTGTGCCTCACATGTAAACCGATCATAGGAAAGCTGGTATGCAAGAATCAACCTACAAAAGTATCAGGCTTCGTAGTTGACCTTGCAGGAAAATGCACAGAGGGACTACAGATGAACTGGGTGAATTACCTGGTAAACCAACTAGAGATTGACTGTAGAGAAGCTCAGGATCAGGGGCATGAATTCCATTTTAGCTGGCTTCTAATACTGATCACTTTTTTTGCATGGGAGCTACCAGAAGGCGCAGCCTTCTCAGACCTCGACCCCTTTGAGCCACTTGCCGCGAAGTTCAGTGCATTATGGTACTCGACCGACATGAACAAGTAATGGAAATCAAATGCCATTTTCCACACATATTATAACCAATTGAAAGCATCCATAGGGGGTGAACCTCGCATAACCCCGAACACTTTACAAAGGTTCTGACCTCTGATAAAGTTTAGCACAGACCGCCACTTTATATACCTAACTCCACACGCCAATGAGAACCAAGAACAACTTCAGTCCTATTATAAGCTGACAGAAGAAGACCTAGAAGAGATCACCAAGGAATAGTCGGTGGACCTCCTTGTTGCAGCAGATCCAACAGACATTTCAGACATCAACAACTCAGAAGTTGCATAGGACACACTTGGTCCTAGTAGGACAAAGAAGATGAAGAATCTTGAAGAGGTTCTAGATGTAGATAGCATATCTGTAAGGACGACTTCCGTCACACTAGATCAAGGAGGTAATGGCGAAGACCTAGAGGAAGTTGAACAAAGACTGAAAGACAAAGTCAAAGTTATAAAGAAGAGGAAAGGGTCACCTCCGAAGTCTCCCTCCCAAAATAAATCGAAAGAAACCATAATTAAGATGCAGACCACGCTCACTCCGGATGACTTCATTTTCCTCCTTGCAACTATGATTGAAGCCATAAAAGAGATAACAGAAAAGAAGGAAGCAAAGAAGGAGAAGATATATAACAAGATTGAAATTGGGCTCCAAGAAGTGCAGTAGGAACTCCAGTCTATCCGCACAATCTCTACTGTGCCTCTGCCAGAAGGAACAACAGAAGTGGGAGAAGAATTAGTTAAACTCTACAAGATTGTTGATATAGACAAAGTACGCCTTCGACACGCACAGGGAAAAAAAGCGTAGGTTACTCAAGCCTTATAGAAAGCACAAGAGGAAATCATAGAAAAACACCAAGACACGCAACAAGAGAAGGATTCTCTCCAAGCAAAATTTGAAGAAGATAGAGTGAATATCCAAAAGGATAAGGAGAAACTACTCGCGAAGTAGATCGGGATGGAAGAAGCAGTTAACCGAGCATTCCGCTCTATCACTGGCTTAGAAAAAAAGAGAGAAGAACCCTTTGAACGTTAAGTGATGAAGCTTGCTGAAGTTATTTAGCAGCTTCAGCAAAGGGTCGTGGAATTAGAGCTTCAAACTATACCAAGTACCCCATAAGAAGTGCGCAACCAGTGAGAATTGAATGCTCAGAGTGTAGTTGAGAGGATTAAAACACATGTTGTAGAATTCAAACAGTTAAGTAGTAGAATCATGCAGATATATGAACAACTATATGAAGACCCAGAGTTGAAGAAATTGGAGTCCCAACTCCAAGAAGCAAAGTAGCATGAAGATACAGTACAGGTGCAACTCAAGCTCCTGTCACCCATCGAGAGGATGAAGAGATCCCAGGAACAATGCACTGCCCAACAAATCGTTCTTACCATGCAAAGTAGAGTGATGGAAGTCACCCAGAAACTCCAACTGAGCCAGGAGGTGCCCTATATATTATTTGAAGAAATTGAAGGCTAAGGAACAGTACTAGAACAAGTAGTTGTTACAGTCGAGCAGCAACTAGAAGGACCTATTAGTGAAGCGGTTATTTAGGAATTCGTTGAGAAAGAAGCAGTAGCACTGAGACAAGTTGAAGTAGCTTGAGCCAAGCTTGAGACCTTTGAGGCAAAGTTACCCATACCTGAGTGACTCGGGACAAGTCACAGGTGAGTGTTGGGGGCCTATTGGCCCTTGATCAAGTTTTGAGGAACACTTGGTCATATTTGACCATTTTTGGGACTTCGACAGCCTGTCAAAGATGGAGTGCAAGGAAAAGTAGAGATCGTGGAAGCTAGACCCCCTTTTTGGGTCCTTTTTGGGTTTTTGGGGATAATGTAACGGGTATGGGATGTCATCCCATGGGTTTACCCATGTTTAGGCCACTTTTTGTAATGTATAAGAAGAAGTCTATGCTATGTAATAAGGAACCTTTTTTTAGGACACTTGAGAAGTGTCTTAGTGCTAAGAGTTGATCTGTTTGATATATTTGTAGAGCTAAGTGAAAGTATTGTAAGTGTTGAGTGCATGGATTGTAAGAAGGTTTTATGCTTAGAGATACTCGGGGAAGGAGGATCTAGTGAGCTACACAGATCTCCTGTCCTATGCAGAGTAGGTTTTGAGGCTGTGTGCTTGTAACCAGTTGGCAAACAATAATAGAGAAGAATATTCGGTGGACGTAGCCCTAGGGTGGGGGTTGAACCATGTAAATTTGTGTGTCATTCTTTGTGCTGCTACTTACATGTGTTTTCCCTCTCTTGCTAAGTGCTATGACATGTTTAGATAGATTTACTTATGCTTTGTGCTTATTAGATGTGTATAGATGATAGATTTGATATGTATGAAGTTGCTAAGTGCTTGGTCTACCAGATCCAATTTGTTGTATGCTTCTAAGTGCTAAATCATCTTAGATCTAAGTACATACTGCAATGCTCTGTGTTATCTGCGGAGTGAGATAAGGGTTAATTCTAGGTGAACTATTGATGCTAAGTGATTTGTTAAGTGTGTAATCACAGATCTGGATCCTAGCTAAGGTTGAAGACACCTGAGTCCTGCAACCACCCCTGCCTCTACCTTGGGTGAGACTTCATCTGCTTCGCACGTGTTTTCGAAAGGGCCGATAGTTAGGGTTTTGTTGGTGCGCTATTGTAGCATTGAACCCTGGGTTTGTCACTATGCCAACACATTACCAATATCACTGCAATTAAAATATGTGGGGAGTCTACCTCCCCCTCCTCCATATTCTCATCCATGACCATGATATTATCCACCTCAGAGACCTCCTTTCTATATGAATGGACTCAGAATAAAGGTAGATGTGAATGTCATACCATTGGGTTCATATGAATGTATAATTGGAATGGATTGGTTGGAAAAACACAATGTTTTCCTAGATTGTTACGACAAGATAATCACTTGTATTTATGATGTAGGAGAACAAGGAAAGTTTCGAGGAATTCCAAGAGCTATAGCTACTAGAGAAATTTTATTCATACAACTAAAAAAGAGTTTCGGGAAGAGATTCCATATTTTTGCAACCTATATGGAAGAGGTAGCGAGAGATAAAGTGGAAAACATTGAAGACCATATAGTATTGATGGATTTTGAAAATGTTTTTAGGGAAATCCCATGACTTCCACCAAAGAGATACACTGATTTATCTATTGATTTTGTGTTAGGAGCTTCCCTGGTGTCCAAGACACCTTAGAAAATGGGCACACCAGAATTGAAAGAGTTGCATATGCAACTTGAAGAGTTGTTAAAGAAGTGGTATATACACTTAAGTGTCTCACCTTGGGGATCCTTGATTATTTTTGTGAAGAATAAATATGGAACCTTAAGACTGTGTATTGATTTCATGCAGCTAAATAAGGTCACCATAAATAACAAGTACCCCTTTCCAAGGATTGATGATCTATTTGATCTGCTGAAATTTGCAAGAATATTTTCCAAAATCGACTTGATATCAAGATATCATCAAGTGAGAATAAAGGAAGAATATATCAACTAGACAATGCTTAGAACAATATACTGGAATTATGAATTTGTGGTAGTGCCATTTGGGTTATCAAATTCCCCAACTATTTTCATGTGCCTGATGAATGGAGTGTTCATGGAATACCTGGCCAATTTTTTAATTGTGTTTTTAGATGACATAATCATATACTCTAAGTCAGAGAAGGAACATGATAAAAATTTAAGGATGGTGCTACAAGTATTAAGAGAGCATAATTTGTATTCCAAGTGAAGTGTATCTTCTATAAAATAAGATTCATTACTTGGGGAGTATTATTTCAACAAATGGGATAATAGTTGATCTTGAGAAGATATAGGCCATTAGGAGATGGCCAACACCAAGAAATGTTACATAGGACTGATCATTCATGGGTCTTGCAAGTTATTACCAAATATTTATAAAAAAAAATTCAAGAATTGCAAGCCCCATTACTTCTTTGCAAAAGGAGTGAAATTTGAGTGGAATTCAGAATGTGAAGAAATGTTTTAGCAGTTGAAAGACATTTTGACAAGTGTGTCAATCATGAATATTTCAGACCCCGATGAAGACTTTGTTGAGTGCATGGATGTTTTCAAGTAAGGGCTTGGTGTAGTCTTCACACAAAAGGATCATGTGGTATGTTATGAGTCCATAAAATTAAAAGAGCATGAGAGGAATTATGCTACCCATGATATATAATTATTATCCATTGTTCATGGATAAAAATTGTGGATACATTACCTCATGGGGAGGAAATTTGAGATAAGAACATACCACTGTGGTCTGAAACATTTTTTTATACAACCCACATTAAATTTTGGGAAAACTAGATGTTGGGGATTTTTTTCCAAACTTGCATGCATCCTTCTTAATGCAAATAGACTTTTTGTACCAATGGAAATATTAAATGCTTGGCCAGTTCATCCTATGGTAGTCCCACATCCTCGTATCATACTAATAGTAATCATTCAGGAAGATTTATCGATGATTCTTTTCTTGATTCCGATGGGCATATTCTTGATTTCTGGCACAAATGGAAAAAATCAGATCGACGCGTACTTAGTAGACTTTAAGCTTTGTGCACAACTAACAAAACGTGGTCTGATGTAGAATATTTTTCATTCCTTATGCATTTCCTTATGCACACACAAAATTATGGAATGAGCATGCACAAATTTGATTGTGCATGCACGTACAATTCAACCCAAAACTTTGGGTGCCAATAGGCCCCCACCAATATTATTTGGCTCGTCCTCAAGCCAACTGCTACATATTATCCATGCAAAAAGTTTCAGTAAGAGAAAATCATTGTTCTATAAATCAAGTTTTTCTTACAAATTGGCATGAGTAAGAGAAAATCATCGATGCAGGATATAGTTGCAACTCAACTCAAGTTTGTGAATGAATCAAGTAAGATGAATGGTAGAATATGGAGTTAGATTGCACATGGTCAGATGCTCCCTTTGGAACCTTCACTGATGTATGTGGAGGGGAATAAGGGATATGCTTAAATCCCACCAAAAAATACCAAGAACTGAAGAGAATTGAGTCTCCATCAAGAGAGGGTATCCTTCTCTATGTGTATTTTTATTCTGGTATGTCCAGGTTGAGCTAGTAGCCATGGATGTTCTACTGGAGGAGGGATGTGGATCCATGGAAAGAGGTGAACATAGGAGGCCCAAAAGTAGGTTTGGAAATATATTCTTGTGTTGGTTTCGTTGTCGGAGGAGTTGGATTAAGACTAAAGAGGAGGCCCCTCCATATTGACAAAGGGGATGATGTATGGAAACATTTAACAATGGGGAAGTTGGAAATTAAATAGATTAGATCCTCTAGATAATAGTTGTTGATAAAACATTAAGATGTGGGAGAACTGCATTGTGAGAACTTGAGTTGATTGATTGAGTTGGGAATCACACATGCAGGGATTGTTGTGGAATTGGGCCATGAGGTGAGAGATGAATGAGCTGAACATGAACTAATACCCGGGAAAGGGGGAAAGTTGGAACTAGTGAGTGATGGGAAAGAGAAAGTGGGAATGTGACATGGAGAATTTCTCCAAAGATTCCATAGTAGGTCAAGTATTTATATAGAGACATAGGAGGGAAGAGGGTCAACCAGACCAATATGGTGGAAGTGACAGAGTAAAGAATGCTTAGAATATGGAAGTGGGGTTCTGTAGTTGGAGAGATTCCAATGTAGATCCATTATCCTAAGGATGTGCCTTGTGGAATGGGACATCATAGGAGAATCCATACCTATGTTGTAGAGAATTTGTTGGAAATAGATTTCCTTTCCCTTTCAATGAACTAAATTTCCTAGAAAGGATTTTAGGGCCTACGTGACTTGTTTGTCAGGCTAGGAACATGTACTTGTGCTATAGGGACAATTAGGATCAAAATTCTTGGGACCCAGGAAGGTATTTGATATATTGATTCCACTCATGTGAATGAATATGGTGTGGTGCTATATGACATTTATTTAAGAATACTAAAATGTCAATCTTCACGTTGGGTGGTGAAATTGATGGTGACATTTGTGTGGAATCAAGTCAATCATCTTATCAATAGTTTGTCTAATGATCTATTCCCTAAGGTTCTTGGAAATGATGGAGTGGTCCTATCTGTCGGATCTACAAATATCCACTAAGATCAACTAAGATTGGTGGAAATGTGTTGTTTTCAAGAACTTGTACATGTTACTTAATGGTTGGGACATCCCTTCACATACATGATTATTATTCACTAGGGGCATTGCACATGTTTATTTCACACCCCTGCATGATTTCCTTATTAGTTTATTTTATTGTAGCAGCCCCTGGTGGGTCACACTTTGGCCTCATGTGTTTCCCTCTGATTAACTATTGTCTCAGGAGCTCTGTACCATGCTCAACTAGTTCTTGAAATATCCATTGAGAAATGAGGTCATCAATACTTACACTCATCTCGTATGTTTTCTCAATGGAGTGGGGGAAATGCGATGGTATGTTGTTGAATGATCCTTCAAGGTTTACAAAGTAGATAGTTGGTCCCAATATTGGTGGGATCCTTGTTTTTTCAGAAAAAAAAATTGGGACTGGTGGTAGAGGGGGTTGGTAAGGACGAGCACGTTGAATTTTTAAATATCAATTGTGCACTTTGCATCACTTCTTGGATATCCTTTCTTTGTCAGAAGTGAATGTGTAGGGGTGTGTACTTTCCTTATAATTGAATCTTTCATGCATGGTTGCTTCGACAACAACCCACTCCTGGAAAGGTTCCTGATGCATAGCTCACCACCATGCATGAATTCCTATGAGTACTATATTGAGTGCATGAGTCCTCTAATGCTTAGGAATGTACTGGATAGATGAAATATCTGTGTCCACTAAGTTTGAACCATCATACACATATGAGCCAAATTCTTCCTTGCACTCCTCTATAGAGATATGCACATACTTTGATCGGTATTATTTTTGGAATGAAATGAAATCAAAGATATTACAATGAAATACACATAAAAATTGCGAGAAACAAAGAAATAAAACAATACATGATTTTTGTTAATTTAATAAATGTATAAAAACTGTAAAAGTACAGAGTGCAAGACTCTCTATAATGGAGGAAGTTTTATCTCTAAGAAGAGATGTGATGTCTACGCTCATTCACAAGAAGACGATTGCAATGAGGCTATTAAGGAATTTTTATGATAAAAAAGAATTCCAAAACCCTATACATCCAAAAACCTAACCCTAGGAGATGAAGCGCCAAAAGTCATGTGGGCCCCGTTGGAGTAAGTTAGTACATTTACTTCCTAGGGTCGTAACTTTTGCATATGATCTATGTTTTAGGCATGTGATAGTCCATTTGAAAGGTCCTTTCGAGAACTATACATTATACCATAAAACATAGACTTTGTCTATAGTTTGATTGTAAAAATCCAAGAAAACATTGTTTAGAGCCCCAAAATGGCCCTAGAAGTACAGAAAGATGTACTGACATGAAAACTTCCAAAATAAACCAGTTGGAATAGGTGGGAAGCCACCAATATCCACCTGGGTGTTGTGTAGGGATTTAGGACAGACCCGTAAGTGCATAACCCACAATTACAAAGAAATGTCCCCATTACAGAGAAATGTGTTGAACTAAAAACTATCAAGATGAGCCAATACGAAGTTGGAATAGGTGGGTGGCAACCAATATCCACCTGGATCAATCCTTCCCCCTTAGGAAGTAATGCAATCCATTTCTTTGATTTCCCAGGGAAGAGGGGAAAGTGTTTTATCAATATGAATCTTGGTGAGTTGTGTGCCTTGTTGGAGAATTTGCATTGCTTGGTCTATGGAAGGTTTTCATGAACCAATTGTTGGTGGGGTTGAATCTACCAACCTATTGTCTCTAGTCTTGAAGGGAATTTTGTAGGCACCATTGTAGGTGAATAAAAAATATATTCTTTCTCTTCTAAAATCTACTTCTATTGGATAGAAGGTGTTGAGGCTGTAGTGGTTGTAGTGGCCTTATATGCATCCTTTGAAAAGACTGTGAAGAGGATGAATTTTTCAATATGAGAGATTACCTTGAGGCACTGTTTTGGTGGATAAATAGTCAGAACTACCTCTAGTATCTTGTAGAGTTGACCCCCCAAAGTAATAATGACACTATGGGGTAGAGACTCATAAACAACATGATGATTCCACATATATGGTTGGCCCAAAACAACATCAAAAAAATAAAGAGGGTAAACATCACAAACTACCTCATCCTTGAAGGGTTGGATTCCATAGGACAGGTGACATGACTGGCTGACACATAGATCTCATCCTTGGTGAAACCACCTGATGTTGTATGGATGCAGGTGTGGTGTTGTCAACAACCCCAACTTTTGATGAACTAAGTTGAGATGAGGTTCTTCTGGCTACTTCTATCAACAATGAAATGCAATGGGGTCCCCTTCACCCACATCTGTGAATGGAAAAGGTGCTCCCCCTCTTCAGGATCTACTAGTTATTCTGGTTGAATTGTTACAGTCATGACAATAGGAGTAGGGTCTTGGTCAATGATTCGATGATCTATCTATTTTCAATATTTTTTGGATCAGACTCTGAATCAATGTTCAGCTCTTGTCTTTGACCTTGGCCACCAATGACTATTTTGAGCGACATTCATTAGTGTTGTGCCAGGGGATTTTGTGGAAGTCACACCACTTCCTAATGTCATTCTTCATCTTTCCTTTACCCTTCTTTTTCTATGTATTAGACTGGTTTTCAAGATGTTGTTGGTTAGGGATGTCTTTACTATGATTTGGTTGTTGTAGATTTGTAAACCCGAAGTCCCATTTGTTCTGGTGCCTAAATTTATGCTCGATTTTGAAAACATAACGATAGGGAACTCCCAATGATGAGATGTTTAGGAAATCCATTTTGGTTTGGATGTACCTATGCAGAGCCCCATGGAATTTCAGAACCAAATGTTGATCAAAGTCTTTGATACCCAGCTTGGTGTGCAAGGTATGGAAAGTATTTATGAACTAGGACATTGTTTGGCTCTTCTCTTGTCGCACTGTGGTCCATCTCATGTACTGGTTTTCATAGCTATCAACAAGGTAGTATTGTTCCTTGACCACATCCACAAAAAAATACCAAGTGGTCTCAGCGCATATATCCCAGATTCTTTTGTGGAACTTTTCTCCTACTAATTTTCCCACCAATGTTTGACATGGGAGACATCCTTGAGGAGTGCGAAGGTGATCTTTTCCCTATCGAAAAAATTGTGAACAAAGAAATAACCTTCTAGTAGATTCAACCATTTTTCTAAGGAATACGCATCTATCTGACCTTCAAATAGGGGAATATCAAAATTTACTTGTACCTTGAAGGGAGAGGTTCCTCCAAAGTGGTTGCTTGATGAAGATGTACATGTTGCTATCGGTAGGCATTGAAGGATGTGGGAAAAATTCTCCATCATTTCATCCCTCTGTCATGCGAGAGCTTGATCAAGCAACATGTTAATATAAACTTATGCTCTGCCATTTTTATTTTCTTCTCCCATAGAGTGTTTCTTGGGCGTGCGAGAGCGATTTTCCTCAAGAGAGACAAGATTGAGACCCAACTTGCTATACTCAAACCTCGTTGGGGACATGCACTGAAAAACGATCAAGAGTATCCTACTCTGGTACCACTGATCCATATTATTTTATAAATGAAATGATAGCAGAGATATTACAAATAAATACACATAAAAATATCCAGAAACAGTGAAATATGATATTCATTTTAGGTGGGTGATATCCCATTGGAAATATATTTTCAAGAACTATGCATTATTCCATCAAACTGTTATTGTGTCTATAGTTTGACTGTGGCAAGCTAAGAAAACACTGTTTAGAGCCCCAAAATGGCCCTAGAAGTACAAAAAGATGTACTCACATGAAAATTTCCAAAATAAGACAATTGGAATAGGTGGACAGCCACCAATATCCACCTGGATTTTATGTAGCGCTTTAGGACAACCCACTAAGTGCAGAACCCACAATTACATAGAAATGTCCTCATTATAGAGAAGCATGTTGAACTGAAAACTGTTAAGATGAGCTAGTTGGAAATTGGAATAGGTTCATGTCCACCAATATCAACCTCGATTGCACCTCTTTTTTGATACTTCATATATATTATTTTTCCACCTATCCATGGCATCCTCAAAATCCATGTCATAAGACTTGATACTCCTCCAACTTAATTCTACATTTGCAAAGGTGTTGTTGTAGTTCTCCTTGAGTCCCATGATATTATATATTTTTTCAATGATATATATTCACACATCCTTATCCATAGGCTCATTATATTGGTCACCTTAATAGGGATATAATAGCGCAACCATGTGTAGAGTGTTTGTTTTAAAGGACATCTGCCTCTTCTTCAAGTTTAACACTGCATTATTGTCAAAGGCCCATTCAATACCCATTAATGCAAGATATGGATAAGATCCATCCATAATACCTATGACCTCAAAGTTGAACTTTGTTTTAACTCCTTCGATGTTTAATTCCACTTTCTCTAGACCACCTATTGGGTAGGTCTTGTATTGATTGACCAATCAGAGATCAATGGGAGACCAAACTAACTTTTTTTTCCCCATCATCTCCCATGATTTCTTTGGAAAAATATTCATGTCAGACCCCAGATCAAACATGAATCCATCCATGTCACAGCCACCAAGCTCTATTGTCATCTTAAATTCTGGGCCAATGCACTTTTTATTGTTGACCCGACATACATCTCATTATGGAAGAAGAGATGATATTGTTGCCTCCACTCGCTCTTTCATACAAGTAGATAACATCTGAGTCAACTTACTTACAACTTCTATATCATTCAACAGTGGAAAACAACAATGTAAGAAAAAACTTACTCGGTCTTCATATTCTTCTTTACGACCCAGTTCATGTAAGAATTTTTTGTGCATTTCACATTACGATTCCTCCTGGCATTATTCTACATAAGATTTCTGGTTAGCGAGTTGTCTCCTAGTCTTCTTGTGAGCCTCCTCGATTGACCATTGTGTCACACATTGGACCTCTTCACACATGCGGGCCTCCTCCAACAATATTTGTGTCACACACCGCAATTATTTACATGCATGAGCCTCTTCTAGCGACCTTTGCATCACATGTTTCACTTCTGATCCACAGATCCAAGTCTCTTCTAGTGATATTTGTCTTATTCTATGCACTTCTTCCTGGATCCATACCTCCTCGAGTGACCTCTCTGTTGCACGTTTTAGCTCCTCACATGCTCTTTCCTCTTTTGGTGCTCTCTGCACATCACACAAAAAATGTTTTTTTGAGAAATATAAAACTTTGGACGGGGATGACGTTCCTTCTTTATATTTCCATCTGTCTTCTTCCCTGAGCCTTCACCATGCTCAAAGTCTACTCCTGCATTTTCCCCTCTGTGGGTTACTACCCAAAAATCAACCTCCTCACTCATTTTCTTATTCTTACATGGATCGACATGCACCATGTTATAATTGGTCTTCTTGTCCCGCCACTTCTTTAGTAATTCAAGACAGTCTTCGATGACATGCTCAGGACTATAACAAGATGCACATTGCATGCATGGTTTGGTACAATATTGTGATACATGACCAATCTCACTGCAATTAAAATATGTGGGGAGTATACCTCCCCCTCTACCATATTCTCATCCATGACCATGTTATTATCCACCTCAGGGACCTCCTTTGTATCTGACTCTTTCAACATCACTGCGCTCACCACCTTTCTACTCCTCTTGTATCTAGAATGCATCATGGATATTATCTTGCATTAACTAGAGTGAGAAGCAACTATTGACATCATGGTTGAAGAATTTACAGTTCTCTCAGAATGGAGTGTGAGTCATCTTCTGGTATTGCTGCAAGTTGTGGAAGAAGGGTGGCACTTGGCCCCATTGTTTGCATATTTCACGCCATTTTGTCTTCCTATATGGAAAAGGACCGGGTGTGCCCATTGCCACATAATTTGTCAAGAGATGGAATTTATCTCTTTGATGCCCTTCTGAGCGAGAGGTGGTACACCATACATTCTCATGCACAACCTTCGTCTTAGCCATATCCCATAGTTGCATCATCAAGTTGGCCATTTGTGTCTACACCTATGCCAATCCTACTAATGTCTCCACCCCTCATGGCATATATTTGAGGCACATAGAAATCTCTATGACCTTCACTTGAGTCGTAACCTTCTGTTGGGTAAGAGTAACTCATATATGGGGAAGTAACCCCATAATAAACCATTCCCTATGATGCACATATTGGATTTGGAACTTCATCCTATGCAACAAGATTTTAAACCATTTATCATAATCCCATATGGTTTCACCTTCCTTCTACTTGATCTATTTTATCTATGTGATAAATTTGGATTCTGACTTAGATTTTTGGAACTCCCTAAGAAGATCCTACTTAATCTTGGCTAGGGACCTCGCCTTTTCCACTGGTGCAATGGATTTATACTTCATATATCATGTCAAGGCTACGTCCTTGAATGCAGTACCAAATACATGATTTTGGTTGCTTCGTCTGTGATTCTTGTCACTGACCAAATTGCTTCACATGTAAACCAATGTTGCTCTGCATCATCCTTACCCATTATGTGGAACACGGGTAGTCTCAATGTACTATCCTAATTTTCCATATTCAAAATCAATCTAGTTCCTCTTCTCTGACTGCTAGGGGATTGATATTTCCACACCATTATTTCTCTGGGTAAAGTATTGATGAATTCACCTTCTTCTTCACTTATCTCTTCTTCTTTTGTTGCTTCTACTCCAATATCTTCACCATATTCTATGTTTTATTATTTATTAAAAATGCACAAGGGGGGTGGTACAAATTGGGGCTAATTCCATCTTCTTCTAAAAATTCTTGTGAGGTGACCCAAAGAGTTGACTACTTGCAACCGCACAAGACTATCTACTATTGTAAATTTGTCTCCCCCACCACTAGGGGAGCCTTCATATTCCTCTTCTTCTAAAACACCAACATGTTGTGATCTACCATCCTATCCTAACTACACACCAAAAATGTGTGCTTTATCTTTCGGGATGAATTGCACACTACAAATCTATGCTCTATCTCCTGAGATGATCTGCACGCTTCCACTTTGCTTGTAATCATTCCCTCCAAAAAGAACATTATTTCTCCACATTCCATCCTATCTTCTTATCAATGCACCACTTCTCTATGCTTCATCTCCTTCTAATGTTGTGGCACTCCACAACATTCAAGGGGTGAAGACTTCATCACCTAGGTTCGAACTAGTATCACTATCGGTATCCCTACTAGACACCATATCCTTTATGCCACACCTCTTGGAAAGCATATCCTCTTATGTGCTCCACTCTGAAACAACATACTCTCCCACACTACCATGTAGTGCAATTTATTTTCTCTTCATATTGGACCTAATCCCTCATCGTGCACCCTTGGCTAATTATTTTCCACCTCTCTCTTCTTCTCTTAATCTTATCTCAACTCTTCTTATGTATCTCTCAGCTTTTTTTCTCTTCTTCTCTTCATCTTATCTCAACTCTTCTTGTGTATCTCTCGAATTTTTTTCTCATCTTCTCTTCTGGTTCCATTCCATACCTCACCTCATCTAAACAATTTTTGTATCCTCTTCAATGGACCCAACTTCTCTCTTAATTTCCCCCATCTTTGTAGACCCCCCCTAGTGCGCACTAGGGGAGTTTACTCAACCTTTCAATCGGGCTCCATGAGCATCATCCGTTTCTCCATGAACAATATTTTTATGCAAAGTGTAATTTCCTCCAACATCTCCTTTCTTGGTCCTAAACAAACTTTCATTCAGCCTTGCTAAAGGAGTTGGTGTATTCCATGGTGAATTCAATAATGTATCCTTCATTTACTCAAGAAAACCAAAATTGGATAACCCAAGTCCACTTGATATCCAACACTTTCAGTTCTTCAAGCTTGGCTTGATCCCAAATCATTGGCTCCAACGACCACATGGGATAATTTGTATCTATTTTCCTTTTTATCCATTCATGCAAAAGATAAGGAAATTCAACAAAGAAAATCTCATGCATATAAGAGTAGATATACTTTTCTTTCCATTTCTTTTCATTTCCCCTTAATCCTTGAGTCTCTCGTAGGGAAAAATAATGTTCATTTTCAGCTACCCAAACTTGAATTTCCTCCTTATATGGATGCCACCTCATTTATTTCCTTCATCGTTCCCGTCAAGACTTTCAAATCTTGACAATGGAACCATTTGTTGGGAGTTTTGGTCAATGTTTGCTTGTGTCCTTCTCAATGTTTGGAAGTTTATACCCAGGGTTCATCCAAAGTTGTCCAACAAAAAAGCCAAATCATCGACATATCAATCCTCAACAAAGGTCGAGGAAGGTCTCACCAGAGATGAAAATAGGATCATAGAGACCATAAGGTCTTATGATAGGGGTCAAGGATAAGCACATAAAGAGTCATTGGGATTGGCATCCATGGATCCCATATCTGACAGATTATTAGGACTAAGAAGTAAAAAGATACACACACATATTAAACTCATACATTATAGACACATAATGGATCAGGACTGTCGCATATTTATTACTATATCCATTCCATCACAACAGAGGTATACAATACATAGAACAAATATATATAAAAACCATTAAACTTAAGATATTTTCTATATAAATCCTCAGTGTTACAACACACTGCACACTGCACCCTTTCTCAACACTCAGACATATAATAGACACAAAAATACATTCAAAATCATTACAATATTACAATAGGCACATAACAATCTCGATACTAAGGAATCAATGAATCTCTTCTTCTCAATATCTAACTAGCCAACCAAACAACTCTATTTTTCATATTACTATTTCCTTTTATATATTTCTCTACTAGGGAGCACTATTTGTTTCTTCTCTGCTCCACTTGTTTATCCAACAAAACTTCCTCGTATGCTTCTGGTGTCTTTCAGTGTTCCATGTATACTTTCTGTATAATGAAAATCTTAACTTCCTGGACAACTCCTCCTCTAGAAGTCCCACATCCTCATATGTTTTTGCAAGTAATCGTTCCAACTCTAGATGGATCAAATTCCTTAGCAAATATGACTTTAAAATTAATCATATCAAAGGCAAATAAAATCATGTGGATGATGCACTCAGTAGAAGGGAACATGTGATGAATATTGCATCCATCAACATGTACATGACTTATCTGAAAGATAAATTATTGAAGTAACAAACTCAGATCATAACTATTTGTAGATAAAATAAACATTACAACAATAAAATTTTCAACATAAATTTAAATATTATGAGTTGCAAGAGGATGGAATCCTCATGTACAGAGGAAATGTTGGTTATGGATCCCAATTATCTTCTTGATTCAGAAGTCTTGTTTGAACCATGTTTGGATCCCATTTCCTGATGGGGGGGATTTCCCCCCAACATCTATTTCCATGGGGGGGTGGAGAGAAATTTTATATCCCCCCCCCGGAGGGGGTTCGAGGGAATTTCCCTCGAAGATAATTTTTTGCAAAATTACCTTGTAAAATATTTTAATTTCATAGTCAATATGGGTCATTCATTATAAGGTTGCAAATATGAGGGTATAATTTATGATAGGAATTTTTTCCCTAAAATTAAACCCTCTTTATGTATGAGGGAATTTTATTGCGACATTGTATGCAAGTGAATATTGTATTCTTATAGAGGAGACTGTGAGATAAATAAGAGGAAGTTACAGTGGGTGTGTTGTAGGTCGTATCCCTTCATTTGCTTGATAATAATAAAGGAAGGACCTAACAATTTCTCTAGTGGATGTATCTCGCACTGGGTGAACCACATGTATATGTGTCTCTATTGTATTGTGTATCTTTCTGTTTTATTTCTGCATCTATTATTATTTTATTGCTCTACGATCCTGTTTTTATAACAAGAAAGGTATATGTGCCAAATTCTAGATAGATGAACAATACATGGCAAGAGAAATGCACAATGTGCCATATTTTGGGCACCCAGGATATCATAAATCAATTTTAGTTGTAAGAATCCCATACTTCTTATCATGAATGAAGAAATAGGTGGCTAATTCTATCGATGTTAGTTGTGGAGCCTAATTATCTTCCTGATTCAAAGGTATTGTTTCATTAGTATTTGGATCTCATTTTCTCACCGAGGGGGAGTGTGAGGGGGATCCCTCCCCCCACATCTATATTCAGGGGGTTCTAGGGGGGTTGAAGACACATTTTGGAGCCCTCCCTTGGAGGGGGTTTAGGGGAAACACCCTCGGATAATTTTTTTGGAAACATTTCCTTGTAAAATATTATAATTTTGTAGTCAATCTGGACTCTTCATTAAAGGGTCGTAGATCTGACATTACAAGTTATGTTAGGGATTTTTTCCATAAGAGGAAACCACATTTTATGTATGAGGGAATTATATTGCGACGGTATATTTGAGTGAATATTATATTCTGAAAGAGGAAAGTGTGAGAGAAAGAGGAGCAAGTTACAATGGGTGTGTTGTAGGTTGTATCCCTTTATTTTCTAGATAATAATAAAGGAAGGACCTATAAATTTATCTAGTGGACGAAGCGCATACTGGGTGAACCACATATATATATATGTCTCTATTGTATTGTGTATCTTCTGTGTTTTATTTCCGCATCTGTTTTTATTTTATTTCTCCACGATCCTGGTTTTGTAACACGAAAGGTATATGTGCCAAATTCTAGAGAGATGGAAAATATAGGGCTAAGAGAAATGCACAATATGCAATATGTCGAGCACTGAAGATATTGAAAATCAATTGTAGCTATAAAAATCCAATATTTCTTACCAAGAATGAAGAAAGGGGTGGTTAATTATATCGATGTTGGTTGTGGAGCATGCTTATCTTCTTGATTCAAAGGTCTTGTTGCAGCTGTGTTTGGATCTCATTTCATAACATGGGGTGTGAAGTGTCTTCCCCCCTCCCCCCCCACATCCATCGTTAGAGGGGTATATGGGGGGAAGTGATGCATTTTGGAGCCCCCCCTGGAGGGGGTTTTGTGGAAGCATCCCCCAAGATAAATTTTTAGAAAAATTTCCTTGTAAAATATTGTAATTTCATAATCAATATGGACCGTTCATTACAAGGTTGTAGATCTAATAGTAGAGAGATGGATTAAATTTTATATAAATTATTCAAAGTACATTTAATGAATGTACTATATAAAAAACATGCATGATATCAACTTCATAAAATTAAACATTATTAAATTGCAGTGTAACATTATAACATACCACAAAAATGTGTTAGCCCTAGGGAATCGTGAATTGTCCATACAAGCATTGCATGGAATTGAAAATTTCTTTGCGCACCTGTTGGTATAGAGATATCATACATAGTGATACCCTTCCATAAATCTAGTAACTTGTCGATCGAGGCTCGATATATACATTCATATCTTTGACTTGGTACTTACCTAATTGATTGAACATAGAGTACATAATTACTGCATATATGAGAAAAAAATAAATATCAAACATAACTATAAGAAATACTTGAACATATATGAGTAAAAAAAAAATGTAATACATAATTATGAAACAAACAAGATAAATGAGATGTTACCGTGTTAAAAAAAAAAATCTAGAAACAAATACGTGGAACAATCATTGCCAACATTATGTGCCCCCTCTTTATTGATATCCATGGAGGAATGTTATTATTTATAACAAAAATAGGCCACGTCGAGTAAGTAGATATAATCTCTCCAAATGGATTGACATTGTCAGCTGCCAATGACAGCCTAAGATTACCATGTTCAACCTTAAAATGTGGCCATATTTCCTCTATCTTATTAAATGCAGATCCATCTGTAGCCATTCGAAGAAAACCATCTTTACTTATGTTCTTTGCATGGTAATCGATAAAATTTGCTATGCTTTTTCACTTGAAAAATTTACGCAAACATGGAATTATGGGAATATACCGAAGAACCTTGTGAGACACCTTTTTGTTACTTGATCGGTTTGATATCTACTAATTTGACATTTCAAGCATTATTCTTTCGATGCATGTTCTCCATAATATATAATATGATCATCAGGACATGCATGAATAGATTGATACTCCATTCCAATATCTTTCATAATTTCATGTAAATCCTTATATGTGTGACATAAAACATTTGATAGTGGTAAAACAAATTCACCTAATAATCTACAACATAAAAAAAATCAACATTGTTCAATGTAAAGAATATTAATCGCACATATGCATCCAAATTCTACATATGATCAACTAACAATAAAAAATATAAAAATAAAACCTTTATCATCATGAACTAAATGTGACAAAACATATTACATACCTTAGGAGTTTTGTGACACAAGTATTTCACAAACCATTCATAAACTTTAAGTTCACCATCAACAATAAAATAGAGAGAAGACTTTTTTTGGAGCCTTCATAAAGAGGTTGTGTTTCTTTCTCAAGTACAATTATATCAATAACATCATCAAGATGGTCGTCGTCATCATCCATTCCAACATTATTAAATGTCTCATGGATCAATATATTCGTCCCATCTTCTTCAACTGTGTTATTAGTATCATCATTTTCTTCCATAGGATCATTAACTTGATCTTCAATATTCTCTCCATGTTCTTGAATAGGTTCTTGTACAACCATGTATTCCTCCACGGCCAAATCCCTAGGGCGTCGTTCCTTTATAATTACAGAAAATCAAGTAATATTAGTGTATATAAAAAATATTAAAATAATACAAACATTTACAAATATCCACGGCCAAATCCCTAGGGCGTCGTTCCTTTATAATTACAGAAAATCAAGTAATATTAGTGTATATAAAAAAATATTAGTGTATATAAAAAATATTAAAATAATACAAACATTTACAAATATAATATAGGAAAACAAAGGCAAAGACAAAGACACAGACAACTTGGGCTAGAGTGAGAAACAAAGACAAGGACAACTTCGGTTAGAGTGAGAAACAAAGACAACAAATCGATTATGAATCTTGTGCAAATTATCAATATGTTTATGAATATGTTGAAAAAATATAGAAAAAATGTTACTTTTCTTGACATATTGTAGAAAGAGAAAACTTTTGTGAGATATATAGTCACAACCAACAAAAACAACATATTTTTATTTTTAATTCATCGTTATGTCATACTTTTTCTTGATTTCACTTGGAGACTACAAGTGTTAAGTGGATCGAAACTTCCCCCAGTCCAAATTGGAGACCGCGGTTTAATTTATAATGGGTTGAGAGATGAGCAATTAGGGGTTAACACATTAGTGGTCCAAGGGTTAGGGGTTAGGTTTTAAGGTGGGGTAATTAGGGGTAATGGATAGGTGTACTTAATGGTTTAGGGATTTATAAGGGGTCAAGGGCTAAGGGCTTAGGGGTTAACAATTTATTGGACGACGAAGGGTCAGGGATACTTAGGGGTTGGTATTCTATATGGAGAAGCAAACTAAGATGCTGAGATAGAGAAAGAAAGACAATAAATGTAAAGTCATAACATAGCACAAAAATGTGGTATCCCTAGGGCATCATGAATTGTCCATACAAGCATTGCATGGAATTGAAAATCTCTTTGTGCACCTGCTGGTATAGAGATATCATACATAGTGATACCCTTCCATAAATCTAGTAACTTGTCGATACGAGCCTTGATATATACATTCATATCTTTGACTTGGTACTTACCTATATGATTGAACATAGAGTACATAATTACTGCATATATGAGCAAAAAATAAATATCAAACATAACTATAAGAAATAATTGAACATATATGAGTAAAAAAATAAATGTAATAAATAATTATGAAACAAACAAGACAAATGAGATGTTACCATGTTAAAATAAAATATTCTAGAAACAAATACCTCGAACAATCATTGCCAACATTATATGCTCCCTCTTTATTGATATCCATGGAGGAATGTTATTATTTATAACAAAAATAGGCCATGTCAAGTAAGTAGATATAATCTGTCCAAATGGATTGACATTGTTAGCTGCCAATGAAAGCCTAAGATTACAATGCTTGACCTTAAAATGTGGCCATATTTCCTATATATTATTAAATGCAGATCCATCTATAGCCATTCGAAGAAAACCATCTTTACTTATGTTCTTTGCATGGTAATCAATAAGATTTGCTATGCTTTTGCACTTGAAATATTTCTGCAAACATGGAATTATGGGAATATATTGAAGAACCTTGTAAGGCGCCTTTTTGTTACTTGATCAGTTTGATATCTACTAATTTGACATTTTGAGCATTCTTATTTCGATGAATGTTCTCCATAATACATAATATGATCATCAGGACATGCATGAATAGCTTGATACTCCATTCCAATATCTTTCATAATTTCATGTAAATCCTTGTATGTGTGACACAAAACATTTGATAGTGGTAAAAAAATTCACCTAACAATCTACAACATAAAAAAATAAATATTGGTCAATGTAAAGAATATTAATCGTACATATGCATCCAAATTTTACATATGACAAACTAACAATAATAAAAAAAAATTAAAACCTTTATCATCATGAACTAAATGTGACAAAATATATTACATACCTTAGGAGTTGTGTGACAAAAGTATTTGAAAAACCATTCATAAACTTTAAGTTCACCATCAACAATATAATAGAGATAAGACTTGTTTTGGAGCCTTCATAAAGAGGTTGTGTTGCCTTCTCAAGTACAATTATATCAAGAACACCATCAAGATGGTCATCATCATCATCCATTCCAACATTGCTAAATGTCTCATGGATCAATATATTTGTCCCATCTTCTTCAACTGTGTTATTAGCATCATCATTTACTTCCATAGGATCATTAACTTGATCTTCAATATTCTATCCATGTTCTTGATTAGGTGCTTGTACAACCATGTATTCCTCCATGGCCAAATCCCTAGGGTGTCGTTCCTTTATAATTACAGAAAATCAAGTAGTAATAGTGTATATAAAAAATATTAAAATGATGCAAACATTTACAGATATAATATAGGAAAACAAAGGCAAAGACAAAAACAGAGACAACTTAGGTTAGAGTGAGAAACAAAGACAACAAATCGATGATGAATCTTGTGTAAATTATCAATATGTTTATGAATATGTTGAAAAAATATAGGAAAAATGTTACTTTTCTTGACATATTGTAGAAAAAGAGACCTTTTGTGAGATATATAGTCACAACCAACAAAAACAACATATTTTTATTTTTACTTCGTCGTTATGTCACATTTTTTCTTGATTTCACTTGGAGACTACAAGTGTTAAGTGGATGGAAACTTCCCCCAACCCAAATTGGAGACCAAGGTTTAATTTATAAGGGGTTGAGAGATGAGGGAATAAGGGTTAATGCATTAAGTGTCCAAGGGTTAGGGGTTAGGGTTTAAGGTGGGGTAATTAGGGGTCAGGGATATGGGTACTTAATGGTTTAGGGGTTTATAAGGGGTCAAGGGATAAGGGCTTAGGGGTTAACAATTTATTGGATGACCAAGGGTTAGGGGTACTTAGGGGTTGGTATTCTATATGGAGAAGCAAACTGAGACGCTGATATAGGGAAATAAAGACAATAAATGTAACGTTATAACATACAAAAAAAATGTGTTAGCCCTAGGGAATCATGAATTGTCCATACAAGCATTGCATGGAATTGAAAATCTCTTTGCACACTTGTTGGTATAGAGATATCATACATAGTGATACCCTTACATAAATCTAGTAACTTGTCGATACAAGGCTTGATATATACATTCATATCTTTGACTTGGTACTTACCTAATTGATTGAACATAGAGTACATAATTACTGCATATATGAGTAAAAAATAAATATCAAACATAATTATAAGAAATAATTGAACATATATGAGTAAAAAAGTAAATTTAATACATAATTATGAAACAAACAAGACAAATGAGATGTTACCATGTTATAAAAAAAATATTCTAGAAACAAATACGTGGAACAATCATTGCCAACATTATGCACTCCCTCTTTATTCATATCCATGGAGGAATGTTATTATTGATAACAAAAATAGGCCACACTGAGTAAGTAGATATAATCTTTCCAAATGTATTGACATCGTCAACTGCTAATCAAAGCCTAAGATTACAATGTTCGACCTTAAAATATGGCCATATTTCCTCTATCTTAATAAATGCAGATCCATCTATATCCATTCGAAGAAAACCATCCTTACTTATGTTCTTTGCATGGTAATCGAAAAAACATTCTATGCTTTTGCACTTGAAAAATTTCTGCAAATATGGAATTATGGGAATATACCGAAGAACCTTGTGAGGCACCTTTTTGTTACTTGATCGGTTTGATATCTACTAGTTTTACATTTCGAGCATTCTTCTTTCTATGGATGTTCTCCATAATATATAATATGATCATCAGGACATGCATGAATAACGCGATACTCCATTCCAATATCTTTCATAATTTCATGTAAATCCTTGTATGTGTGACATAAAACATTTGATAGTGATAAAAAAATTCACCTAACAATCTACAACATAAAAAAATCAATACTGGTGAATTTAAAGAATACTAATCATACATATGCATCCAAATTTTACATATGATCAACAAACAATAAAAATAAAAAAATAAAACCTTTATCATCATGGACTAAATGTGACAAAATATATTACATACCTTAGGATTTGTGTGACACAAGTATTTGACAAACCATTCATAAAATTTATCTTCACCATCATCAATATAATAGAGAGAAGACTTGTTTTGGAGCCTTCATAAAGAGATTGTGTTGACTTCTCAAGTACAATTATATCAAGAACACCATCAACATGGTTGTCATCATCAACCATTCCAACATTATTAAATGTCTCATGGATCAATATATTTGTCCCATCTTCTTCAACTGTGTTATTAGCATCATCATTTTCTTCCATAGGATCATTAACTTGATCTTCAATATTCTCTCCATGTTCTTGAATAGGTGCTTGTACAACCATGTATTCCTCCATCGCGAAATCCCTAGGGCATTGTTCCTTTATAATTACATAAAATCAAGTAATATTAGTGTATATAAAAAATATTAAAATGATACAAACATTTACAAATATAATATAGGAAAACAAAGGCAAATACAAAGACAAAGACAACTTGGGTTAGAGTGAGAAACAAAGACAACAAATCGATTATGAATCTTGTGCAAATTATCAATATGTTTATGAATATGTTGAAATAATATAGGAAAAATGCTACCTTTTTTTGACATATTGTAGAAAGAGAGAAATTTGGTGAGATATATAGTCACAACCAACAAAAACAACATATTTTTATTTTTACTTCATCATTATGTCATATTTTTTCTTGATTTCACTTGGAGACTACAAGTGTTAAGTGGATGGAAACTTCCCCCAGCCCAAATTGGAGACCACGGTTTAATTTATAAGGGGTTGAGAGATGAGGGATTAGGGGCTAACGCATTAGTGGTCCAAGGGTTAGGGGTTAGGGTTTAAGGTGGGGTAATTAGAGGTAATGGATGGGGGTACTTAATGGTTTAGGGGTTTATAAGGGGTCAAGGGCTAAGGGCTTAGGGGTTAACAAGTTATTGGATGACCAAGGGTCAGGGGTACTTAGGGGTTGGTATGATATATGGAGAAGAAAACTAAGATGGTGAGATAGAGAAAGAAAGACAATAAATGTAAAGTTATAACATACCACAAAAATATGTTAGCCCTAGGGCATCATGAATTGTCCATACAAGCATTGCATGGAATTGAAAATCTCTGTGTGCACCTGCTGGTATAGAGATATCATACATAGTGATACCCTTCCATAAATCTAGTAACTTGTCAATACGAGGCTTGATATATACATTCATATCTTTGACTTGGTACTTACCTATATGATTGAACATAGAGTACATAATTAATGCATATATGAGTAAAAAATAAATATCAAACATAATTATAAGAAATAATTGAAGATATATGAGTAAAAAAATAAATGTAATACATAATTATGAAACAAACAAGACAAATGAGATGTTACCATGTTAAAAAAAAATATTCTAGAAACAAATACCTGGAAAAATCATTGCCAACATTATGTGCTCCCTCTTTATTGATATCCATGGAGGAATGTTATTATTGATAACAAAAATAGGCCATGCCGAGTAAGTAGATATAATCTCTCCAATTGGACTGACGTCGTCAGCTGCCAATGAAAGCCTAGGATTACAATGTTCGACCTTAAAATGTGGCCATATTTCCTCTATCTTATTAAATGCAGATCCATCTATATCCATTCGAAGAAAACCATCTTTACTTATGTTCTTTGCATGGTAATCGATAAAATTTGCTATGATTTTTCTCTTGAAATATTTCTGCAAACATGGAATTATGGGAATATACCGAAGAACCTTGTGAGGCACCTTTTTGTTACTTGATCGGTTTGATATCTACTAATTTGATGTTTGGAGCATTCTTATTTTCATGGATGTTCTCCATAATATATAATATGATCATCAGGACATGCATGAATAGCTTGATACTCCATTCTAATATCTTTCATAATTTCATGTAAATCCTTGTATGTGTGACATAAAACATTTGATAGTGGTAAAAAAATTCACCTAACAATCTACAACATAAAAAAATCAATAGTGGTCAATGTAAAGAATATTAATCGTACATATGCATCCAAATTTTACATATGATCAACTAACAATTAAAATAAAAAATAAAAACCTTTATCATCATGAACTAAATGTGACAAAATATATTACATACCTTAGGATTTGTGTGCCACAAGTATTTAACAAACCATTCATAAACTTTAAGTTCACTATCAACAATATAATAGAGATAAGACTTGTTTTGGAGCCTTCATAAAGAGGTTGTGTTTCCTTGTCAAGTACAATTATATCAAGAACACCATATGGATGGTCGTCATCATCATCCATTCCAACATTATTAAATGTCTCATGGATCAATATATTTATTCCATCTTCTTCAACTGTGTTATTAGCATCATCATTTTCTTCCATAGGATCATTAACTTTATCTTCAATATTCTCTCCATGTTCTTGAATAGGTGTTTGTACAACCATGTATTCCTCCATGGCCAAATCCCTAGGGCGTCGTTCCTTTACAATTACAGAAAATCAAGTAATATTATTGTATATAAAAAATATTAAAATGATGCAAACATTTACAGATATAATATAGGAAAACAAAGGCAAAGACAAAGACAAATATAACTTGGGTTAGAGTGAGAAACAAAGACAACAAATCGATGATGAATCTTGTGCAAATTATCAATATATTTATGAATATGTTGAAATAATATGGGAAAAATGTTACTTTTCTTGACATATTGTAGAAAGAGAGACCTTTTGTGAGATATATAGTCACAACCAACAAAAACAACATATTTGTATTTTTACTTCATCGCTATGTCATATTTTTTCTTAATTTCACTTGGAGACTACAAGTGTTAAGTGGATGGAAACTTCCCCCAACCGAAATTGGAGACCAAGGTTTAATTTATAAGGGGCTGAGAGATGAGGGATTAGGGTTTAACACATTAGTGGTCTAAGCATTAGGGGTTAGGGTCTAAGGTGGGGTAATTAGGGGTTAGGGATATGGGTACTTAATGGTTTAGGGGTTTATAAGGCATCAAGAGATAAGGGCTTAGGGGTTAACAAGTTATAGGATGACCAAGGGTCAGGGGTACTTAGGGGTTGGTAGTCTATATGGAGAAGCAAAATAAGATGGTGAGATAGAGAAAGAAAGACAATAAATGTAACGTTTTAACATACCACAAAAATGTGTTAGCCCTAGGGCATCATGAATTGTCCATACAAGAATTGCATGAAATTGAAAATATCTTTGCGCACCTACTGGCATAGAGATATCATACATAGTGATACCCTTCCTTAAATCTAGCAACTTGTTGATACGAGGATCGATATATACATTCATACCTTTGACTTGATACTTACCTAATTGATTGAACATAGAGTACATAATTACTACATATATGAGTAAAAAATAAATATCAAACATAATTATAAGAAATAATTGAACATATATGAGTAAGAAAATAAATTTAATACATAATTATGAAACAAACAAGACAAATGAGATGTTACCATGTTAAAAAAAAAATATTCTAGAAACAAATACCTGGATGAATCATTACCGACATTATGCACTCCCTCTTTATTGATATCCATAGAGGAATGTTATTATTTATAACAAAAATAGTCCACGTCGAGTAAGTAGATATAATATCTCCAAATGGATTGACATCATCAGTTGCCAATGAAATCCTAAGACTACGATGTTCGACATTAAAATGTGGCCATATTTCCTCTATCTTATTAAATGCATATCCATCTGTAGCCATTCGAGAAAACCATCTTTACTTATGTTCTTTGCATGGTAATCGATAAAAATTTCCATGCTTTTGCACTTGAAAAAATTCTGCAAACATGGGATTATGGGAATATACCGAAAAACCTTGTGAGGCACCTTTTTGTTACTTGATCGGTTTGATATCTACTAATTTTAAATTTCAAGCATTCTTCTTTCTATGGATGTTCTCCATAATATATAATATGATCATCAGAACATGCATGAATAACTTGATACTCCATTCCAATATCTTTCATAATTTCATGTAAATCCTTGAATGTGTGACATAAAACATTTGATAGTGGTAAAAAAATTCACCTAACAATCTACAACATAAAAAAATCAATACTAGTCAATGTAAAGAATATTAATCGTACATATGCATCCAAATTTTACATATGATCAACTACCAATAAAAATAAAAAATTAAAATCTTTATCATCATGAACTAAATGTGACAAAATATATTACATACCTTAGGAGTTATGTGACACAAGTATTTGAAAAACCATTCATAAACTTTAAGTTCGCCATCAACAATATAATAGAGATAAGACTTGTTTTGGAGCCTTCATAAATAGGTCATGTTTCCTTCTCAAGTACAGTTATATCAAGAACACCATCAATATGGTCTTCGTCATCATCCATTCCCACATTATTAAATGTCTCATGGTCGTTCCTTTATAATTACAGAAAATCAAGTAATATTAGTGTATATAAAAAATATTAAAATGATACAAACATTTACAAATATAATATAGGAAAACAAAGGAAAATACAAGACAAAGACAACTTGGGTTACAGTGAGAAACAAAGACAACAAATCGATTATGAATATTGTGAAAATTATCAATATGTTTATGAATATGTTGAAAATATATAGGAAAAATGTTACTTTTCTTGACATATTGTAGAAAGAGATACCTTTTGTGAGATATATAGTCACAACCAACAAAAACAACATATTTTTATTTTTACTTCATCATTATGTCATATTTTTTCTTGAATTCATTTGGAGACTACAAGTGTTAAGTGGATGGAAACTTCCCCTAGCTCAAATTGGAGACCACAGTTTAATTTATAAGGGTTTGAGAGATGAGGGATTAGGTGTTAACACATTAGTGGTCCAAGGGTTAGGGGTTAGGGTTTAATGTGGGGTAATTAGGGGTAATGGATAGGGGTACTTAGTGGTTTAGGGGTTTATAAGGGGTCAAGGGCTAAGGGGTTAGGGTTAACAAGTTACTGGATGACCAAGGGTCAAGGGTACTTAGGGGTTGGTATTCTATATGGAGAAGCAAACTAAGATGGTGAGATAGAGAAAGAAAGACAATAAATCTAAAGTTATAACATACCACAAAAATGTGTTATCCCTAGGGCATCATGAATTGTCCATACAAGCATTGCATGCAATTGAAATTCTCTTTGCGCACCTGCTGGCACTAGTACATATTGTAAAAATTCTGACGTTTTATTTGCAGCGTTATGGACAAAATTGTCCATATTGTTGCAAAATAGAGGAAATTAAAAAAAAAACAATTCATATTGCCCGATAACGTCGGTCTTGCCACGTTGACATCTCTCTTTCCACGTTGACGTCTCTCTTGCGATGTTAATGTCACTCTTGCCACGTTTTCCACTGAAACGTCTCTCTTGCCACATTTGTGACAATTGATTTCACAATTAAGACATTTTGGAAACTAGGTTTTCCCCTCCAATGCTCACCTTAGTATGTTGACCAAGTCAAAATACAAACAGTCACTTAGGTTTTTTTTACGTCGAAATTGCGACGTTTCAGAATCTATAAATATGTTGCATTTGACGGATGTTGCAACAAGTTTGCTATAATAATGACACTTTGGGGTCATAGTAGTTAGTGGTTAGAATGTTTTAGGGTGTGATTTTCATGTCATGAGTTATAGGGGCAAATGATTATAGTGTGTGAAGGGTTAAAATCTATTTGGGACCATCATGAAAATTTTAGTGTCAGAGCATTGAGTACTTGAGAGGTTTTATGCCAAGTGAGTAGTAAAATGGTATCATGAGAAAAGCTTCCTTAAGCCTTAATGGAAACTAGTGTGCTAGTTGCAGGTTTATAACAAGTGTAGGTTATTAAGATGGTCAATATGAGTCAACCACGTTAAATATGGTCAACTATAGTCAAACATGATGAATTATTCTCAATCATGGCCAACAATGGTCAATGGAGATCAATATCACCAATAAGGGTAAAGGGTTAGTTGGTTACTAGAGTGAATGTAATAGGAGGGTCATGGGTTAAGGGATTAGTAAGTTACATAGTTAATGGATTAGTGGGTATGTTTCAATGAAGTTAGTGGGTCAAGGGGTTATGAGATGGGTTCAATGGGATTAAATAGTTAGGAGGTTCATGGGGTCATGCATCAACTATGGTCAATTTAGTTAACGATGGTCAAATATCACTAGTGGGTTACTAGGTTCATGGGATTGGGTCAATATATTAAATCATGATTGTGTTCGGACTCAAATGGTTTAATTCCAACCATAGTGTATTAGAGGATTAGTGTGTTCGGGGTCATAATGTGTTAGGCATGATTGCATCGGGGATCATAGTGTATTAAGGGGTTGTTGTGTTCATGGTCACAATGTTATGGGGATAGTGCGTCTCTCTTGCCACATTTGTGACATATACATCATTCTTGCCACATTTGTGAATATTTATTTCGCACTTGTGACATTTTGAATGGCATTGGTCTGCAACCAATGTTTTACCAAACATGAATGAATTTTAACTACTTCAAATTTTACTCAATCTATTGTCCAAAATACTCATCATCATCAAAATTTAATTCAACCCTACTTAGACAACCAAATATGCAATGTTTGTCTTCATGTATGATATTATTTGAGAAGTGTTGTAATAGCAAGGTACATTACATATTTTAGTGAATGTAGTGTTTTCATTGTAGAGTAAACATGACACTTTCAATAATCTTATGATAGTTGATAAATAATATATGCAAGAATTATTTCAACCATTGGTATAAATATTCTTTTATTTATTATTATCAAACATTATTATTATTCCAATGAGATGATGGTAAAATTAATTAATGTCTTGAATGTAGACAATTGCAGGAACTCAGAACATGACTTATGAAAGCATAGGAATTCACCATAACAAAGACAAGAAGTAAAATTTTTTACAACATCAAACCTAAAATGGACATGGATGTAACAATAAAAAAAGGATGAAGTACTTATGCATGAACAACGATCAAATGTGGAGCCAAAAATGATGAGTAAGTAGTCAAGGCTTAAAGTGCTTCAGGGTTCAATTGTCATGTCTTGGGTCAAAGGGGTTGGGATTATAGTGTGTAAGGGGATAAAGGGGTGACTATGTATACTTACATAGTGTGTCTGAGACCATAATGGGGGTTGAACAATCGAATTCATGATGACACGTGGCATCATAGAACGTTGTAATATAGATGAACACATTGAGAGAAATTGAGAGTAAAGTACATTGTTAAGTAACAAATACGAGATTTGTTATTGATGCCTTTAGGCATAAAGAACTTAAGAGAGATCAAGAATATCACAAGAGGATGATGTACAAATGAGATTTATGGTGTATTTATACACAACTCAAGTAGGTTTCTACCCCTATGAGGGGTTGATGAGCCTACATGTACAAGTTTGACTAGGTTGGACTTAACCAATCCATAGTATTAGAATAAATTATAATAATTGATTAAAGGATGGTATTATCTATGATAAAAAATACATTAACGATACATATGAGTTTTTCATGGCCACATGTGAATATTACACCAATAATTCTAACACGTCTTCTTAATTTGAACTGGGGCCATAGGGGGAAATCATTATATCACAAGATTTGTATTCCATCATCAATGAAGAATAAGGGTATTACCCCCGTGAAATCCACATGGCTCCCTCAAAAATCCACCAAATTCCTCAACAATATAAATCATGATCTAGAGTGACTTGAGGGAAATATCTTGGTATTTTGCAGGAATGTCAACCACCTAAGTAATAATAGTTTGAGGTGGAGTTAGAAAATTCCCTTGATAACTCTTGGGACCAATAAGAAACTTAGTTGCATAAATAATGGTGAAGATATCCCACTTAGGCAGAAGATTTGGGTGAGACAGATGGAGAGTAACTAGTAGATGGGCCTCCCAAGAAGTCATCATCATCATCACCATCATGGTCATCATCATTGATTTTCTCATTGGATGGAGGATTGAAAGGAGCATTCTAAGAATAAACGATGATTGATATGAGTCTAGATGAATCATCAATCTCATTAGCCCCAATTATTTTTCCAGACACTATAGATGGAGTGCTCGAAGGAGCTTGCTAAGAAGTAGGAACATCACACTATGAAGGTGAGAGATACATGAACACATGGAAGAATTCATGCAAAGGAAGACATGCATCATAATATGAGGAGGCACAATCCATGAAATCACATTGAGAATCATTTGAAAGGAGTATTGGGAGAGATCCTAGTAGACTATGAGTAGGAACTCATGAAAGGGTGTCTCTCTATATTCAACCACCCTATGAGTGGTGGAATCATAAAGGAAATAACCCTAAAAAAATTTGTTGCAGTGAATCATAGCATTGTAGTATGAGTTTGGAGATGTTGATGTGTTTCACCTTCGTTAGGAGCATCAGTCCATGCACAAGATCCAAAAACTTTGAAATTTGAAATAGATTGAAGGTTTGTTTCCATAACATTTTTCACAGGGAGTTGTACATGTGAAAGCATGAGTATGTGTTGTATTGATTATATGAACTATGCAAACAATTCCCTCTCCCTAGAATGTAAGATTCATTTTCTTGGAGTGAAGCATACAGTGAGCCATTTCCATAATAGCCTTATTCTTATGTTCTATTACATTTTGTTGTGGAGTGTAAGGAATAGTTATTTGGTAAGAGATGCCTTGAGTTATGAGAAATGAGTGGAAATAATTGCTAATATATTCACTTCCACCATCAATCCTAAGACAATAGATATTCTAGATGCTTTGATTTTCCACAAGAGTTAGAATTCCCTAAAATCTACAGACACCTCATCTTTATATTTAATGGTGTATACCCAAAGAAAGTAGGAAAAATCCTCAATGAAGGTGAGAAAATACTTTCCTCCCCCATTAGAAGGTGTAAGCCACATGCCCATGAATATCACTATGAATCAGTACAATGGGTCGAGAAGCTTGCCTCGCTTTGTTTTTAGGAAAGTACTCTTGATTATGCTTCCTCAATACACACCCATCACAAACACCATTGGATGGTTCAATCCATGGAATTTCAGCAACCATATGTAGTCAACTCTTGTGTCACAAATATCCATATTTTGTGGGATGGACACGTTGATTCCATAACACGTTGGTGTCATTGACATTGGCTATCATATCAACACACTTGTTTCTATTTGAGGAAAGATTATTTCCCACTATGAACATATGAAAAAATTCATCAAAAAATCCTGAGGCAACCACCTCGAAACTATCAATCATGTCCTTTACAACACATTGATCTACATAGAAAATTTTAGGGGCAAAATTTCGCCCATGGGAGAAATTAGAAGGCTTAAAATTTTGACTGGGAGAATTTTTTCCATAGAGGGGCCTGAGGGGTTTCATTATACATAGCCCCAAATTTATTTTTAAAAACTTATCTCTAAAACCCTTCACCCATGGGTATTTGGGAGAGGAGAGCAGAGAAATGGATTTCACCTTCTAAAATTCAAACCATATATTTCCATTCGCCCCCATTTTTTGTTATTGGCAATTATTGGGAGGTATTTTTCCCAATTTCATGTTAATGGCCATTATCCAGAGGTATTTCACCCCAATTTTCTATCGTTTGTAATTAAATCAGAAATATCAAATACTAGTGTAGATAAATATCAAGAGCTAGCATCAACAATAGATTCCCTAGACGCAGGATAGAATCTTATAACATCTTTTCCATTTCAAAAGTGTTTGAGAATAAATATAATATGCCAGTATTCCTGTTTCAAATATAGATAAAGATCACTAGATCGTGATCAATATCCTCCTTGCTCAAATATAGATCAAATTTTCAAATCAATTGAAGCGGAGTGGATCTATTTGCACATGTTCCTAGAAGACCAGTTCTAGCATAAGCTGGTAATACCTGGTAAGGAGGGTTGGGTCTAAATGCCTATACACAAATTCTTGTAGGAAAGATAAAATATTTAAGGATAACTAAGGTTTCAATAACAATAAGGTATCAAAGCTAAATTACCTTCTAAATAATAAAAGAAACGAAGGAAAACTTAATAAACCATCAAGATACAATGTTAAACTACGACCCCACTTAGAACCCTAAGAAGGGTTAAATCTTATTAAATGAGGCGTAAGGGTTCCATTGCTTCCCAACGCATCCTATGGAAAGGTAAAAGTAAAGCGATCTTAAGGAGAAAAAAGAGAAAAAGAGGATTGTCTTTCATCCCCAAGGTGAAGAGCGAGCAACATGTTTGGTGTCACTCCAAATTATAATAACAAAAAGGTGAGGATCAAGGATTCTAAAAGGGTAGCGACTATCCAGAGGGATAGAGTCCGGTTAAATTTTTATTTAATTCAACCACAAGGGATTCAATGCCTGACTAGATCCATTCAACTCAGTGCATACCTTAAACTTAGAATTCGACAGTAATGCATTGTTCTAAAGCTCTGGTAAACATACATTCGGGATCATAACTCAAAGTAGAATGCAATGATCAACGTTTTGGGGTGCACACAATCAACATATTGCCACAACAAAAGGATGTTTCCTGTATGATCGTTCAACTAAAATTTAACAGAGAAGTGAATGGAGTCTCCCACATATATTTTTTTGGCGAACACGAGGGCTCTGATCTATGTATGTTGTCTAGAAAAACGCCAACTGTACAAGGGTTCTGCATGCTACACTATTTACTAATCACATTGGGGAGAGCTCTTGTAGCTTGACTGCAAGGGTTTTGTAGCAAAATGCTTGTGAATGGTTTTGGTGGCAAGAGATTCAACCCTAGCCACCTAGAGAAATAATCACTCATATTCTTCATTGGTTTTCCTTCACTAGATATTTTAATCATATTTCAAAGTTTTGGGATCTTTGTGGTACTTTCCCTTGCTGTTATGTTGTTTTTGTGAAGAATTTCCCTTGGTATATGGCTGTAATGTTTGGAAATGGGCATGTAATATGAACATTAAACTGGGCATCAAAGCTTCACTCATCCCATGAAAACTACATAAACTAAACCAAACGACAACCCATAATTATAACAACTGCAACAAGGGTTTATCTAGGAGGTTTAGAACGTGCTTGTAACATGTTAGTCAAACCTCTTGCATCAGAAATAAGTCACAAAAAATAGAGGGAAGAGTTTTATAGTGGAACGTGTGCCCATTTACCAAGTGTTTGACGGAAATACAACACCAGAAAATTACCAAAATGCTATAGCATCAAATACAAATTTGTGACATCAAGTAGGTGGGACATTGTAGAAAACCTCAAGATGGTATGAATGATAAATTACTAGAGGCGCAGTTCGTTCTTTGTAGTACCACAGTGGTAAGAAAATTTGTTGATTTATTCTAATCTTTCTGTGATTATGGTATGGGTGGTTTGTGAGTCAAACTCTCAATGGCATTATAGAGAATAATATGATGAATAGTGACACACATGCATGTGTGTCACTTCATGGGTGGATCTTTTACATATACTTACTAATTACTTTTTATATTACTGGGATCATTGGGCTTGTAATATATTTTGATTTCTTTATATGTTTTTGTATTTAACTAAGATTTTACTACATTTTGCAGGAGTTATCATTTGAGTTAGAGCAAGGTACTTTGTCTGTTTCAGAAACTACAGATGGAATCCAAGAGTTGGAAAGCTCAAGAGAGGGGACATCTGTTGATAAGTTCAAGGAAAAAGAAGAGAAAGACAAGGAAAAGGGTAAAGAATTTGAAAAAGAGAAGTGGAAGGAGAGAGACACTGATAAGAAGGGAGAGAAAGAAAATGAGAAGGATAAAGTAAAAAGCCTTGATGGTGCAAACAACAAACTTAGACAGCCTCTTGCAACGACTTCCAGGTTGTGTTAGTCATGACCTTATTGACCAGTTGACAGTAAGTGACATGCTTATTATTAGATATTTCTGTTGAGGTTTATGGTGAGACATGAAACCCTATGAATATGGAAATACTATATTATGATTTTTGTTGCAAGTAGACTTTTGTTATCTGAATTCAAAAAGTAACCATGAAAAGCTTGTGAGAACATTATTCATTGTACCTCGGACATCCTTAGAATTATTTCCTTATTATTGGATTAGCATGAGACACCACATTAGGATTGGCATGAGACACCACATTAGGAAAAGCCAAGACAATCAATATAGGCATGTGCCCATGTTACCCCAATATTCAATATATTATAAATGAATGAAACAAGTGCACAAGATAATAGAATGGAGTTGAAATATATTCATCTAGTGAATATCCCATTGGAAACTATCGACAAGTGAAAGAAAAATCAAAATGGTGTTCATCTTGGCAATAGGAGCAAAATTATCTCGAGCGACCAATCAAGATTTATGCTTATCAATACTACCATTCACATAGAATTTCACTTTATAGACCCATTTATATCCAACAATATTCTCCCCTAATGAAAGAGATACCAACTCCCATATCTCATTTTTCATCAAGGACATATATTCTTATGTTATAACATTCTCCCATGCTTTCCACGAGCTTATTCATAGTTATAAGGATCATAAATCGTCACGTTTATCAACACAGTGAAATTTTTTATTTTTGCTTATGACCATGAGTCTTTTAGAGTGTTCAAGACATCATCGACATTAAATATTGTTTCCTCAATGATTTTTGTAGCTCACACAGGACAACAAGTTTCTCCAACAAAAAGTAAGCCTTGAAGGTTGACAGTTAGTCTTTTGACTATATGAAGCCTTGCAGTTTGACATTTTGCTAGCTTTAACATTTTTATTCATTTAATGATCAGAAATATCTTATCGGGGAGGCTTCATGTAGGATATGCTAGGAGAGTTTCAACACCTCAATAAATGGTCAGTGAAGTTTTTTGTGTTTTCCTAAGGTTATTTTTATGTAGTATTATTTTCACAAGTGACTTTTCTACTTTTGATCCCTTACTAAACATAATATCTTCTCTTGGATTAATTGGAATTGATAGTATTGAGCGAGCCCATTGATGTGTAATCTTTTTGAACCATATATTTTAGTGTTTGGGTTTTGGCACATGCCTTTTTTTAGTAGTGTAGTTAGATCAGCTAAATAGTTGATATTTATAGAGGTTTGAATTATTGAACAAAGGTCGTACTTATTGAATTGGAGGAGAGGGATTTAATATGCAATGGAGTAATAAATAGCTCTATGGATGACTTAGTCATTTGTATTTCTGAAAATGTTTGCAGGTATTCCGAATGGATTGATAAATGCAAGCATGTAAATAAGTATGGCTAAATGGAAACATCTGCAGACTTAGATAACATATCGCGTATATATTGAATATAATAATTCGATATATGGATGTTTCTTATCCTGAGATTCTATCTGAAGTCTGTGAGACTATCTGCAGTTTGGATGTGCACCTTCCTCATAATGTGCAATACAGGAAGCCATTTGAACAAATTCACAATACTCTAATTTGGCCTGTCATGTTCTTGGATCATGTTTGAAAAATGACTGATGTTCGGTCACTTAATATATCTACTACACGGATTAACTGTGTATATGACAGTTAACATTGGTTGTTATTTGAAACTAGATGGATTAGTTGTGTATATAACAGTAACATTGGTTGTTATTTGAAACTAAACTTGGAATATATGTGTTCTATATCTGTAGGCCAAATCTGCTATAGTTGTTGAAGTATTTAAATTTGTCTTTTTTCACCCCTTGTTCTGACCGAGTATTGGGATATTGAATTTTACATGGTTTGGCATTTTCAAATGTCTTGGCATGAGAGATTATGATCTTTATATCTGGAGTCCAAATATGTTATGGTTGTTTCGAATTGCTACAATTTGCATTCTATGAATTTGCTCTTCTACTCAATGTATATATATAGAACACTTGCATTCTATGTGTGAAGTTGTTATGCTAGCCAAAGGATACAAAGAAATACCTACAATGACTTCAAGTTGTATTATTGATGATATAATTTTCTGCTAAATGTCAAACAAATTGTCAGAGGTTTTAGTGAAGGCTCTGGAATTTATGTTTCTCAACTATCTCATTGGTATATAGGATCTTGTATTGGATGGCACTTGTTTTGACATACCCAAGAAAGTACAATATTATTTTGATCCTATCTAAAAACAGAGACTTACTCTCTAGTATATTTTTGTAGTCTTATTACGCATGATTGCACTTGAGCTTTTGGACTTTAGCTCAACAATTGTGAGTTCGTGTGATAACACACCCGAGACATATCCTAGTGATCCTAAACCTCATTAGACAAGACCCCCTTTACCATTGGAAGTTAGTCCTCCTCCTCAACCAACCTTGCCTAAGACTGATGATATAGATTTAAATATTGATATGGCTAGTATCTTAGCAAAGGTTAATGTACATGTCCCTCTCAGTATTGATATTGTATTTTTTTTTTAAATACCTACAACACAGTCGCTATTGTGACATCTTGGAGTGTCGCTCCCGTAGCAACCACGTCGAAGATGATACCTCTTAACGTCACTCTTGCCACATTCTAAACATATCTATTTCCACGTTCAAGACGTCGGTCTTGCCACGTTCAAGACATCTCTCTTGCCACGTTCCTGATGTCGATCTTGCCATGTTCAAGACGTCTCTCTTGCCACGTTCCAGACGTCTCTCTTGCCACGTTCAAGACATCTCTCTTGCCACGTTCCAGACGTCTCTCTTGCCATGTTCAAGATGTCTCTCTTGCCACGTTCAAGATGTTGATCTTGCCACCTTCAAGACGTCTCTCTTGCCACGTTCCAGACGTCTCTCTTGCCACATTCAGGACGTCTCTCTTGCCACGTTTAAGATGTCAGTCTTGCCACGTTCAAGATGTCGGTCTTGCCACCTCTAAGATGCCACAATAGAGACGAAATCTATGTCTTCAAAAAAGAGACGTCATGTGAAACGACGTTTGAGGGGGTCCGTTGTTTTTTGTTCTCTCAAAAATATAAATTTGCAATTGCATCGAACGCGCCGTCGAAATTCGACCCAAATGTACTAGTGTGGTATAGAGATATCATACATAGTGATACCCTTCCATAAATCTAGTAACTTGTCGATATGAGGCTTGATATATACATTCATATCTTTGACTTGGTACTTACCTATATGATTGAACATAGAGTACATAATTACTACATATATGAGTAAAAAACAAATATCAAACATAATTATAAGAAATAATTGAACATATATGAGTAAAAAAATAAATGTAATACATAATTATGAAACAAACAAGAAAAATGAGATGTTACCATGTTAAAAAAGAGAAATTCTAGAAAAAAATACCTAGAACAATCATTGCCAACATTATGTGCTCCCTCTTTATTGATATCCATGGAGGAATGTTATTATTGATAACAAAAATAGGCCACAGTGATTAAGTAGATATAATCTCTCCAAATGGATTGACATTGTCAGCTGCCAATGAAAGCCTAAGATTACAATGTTCGACCTTAAAATGTGGCCATATTTCCTCTATCTTATTAAATGTAGATCCATCTGTAGCCATTCGAAGAAAATCATTTTTACTTATGTTCTTTGCATGGTAATCGATAAAATTTGTTATGCTTTTTCACTTGAAATATTTCTGCAAACATGGAATTATGGGAATACACCGAAGAACCTTGTGAGGCACCTTTTTGTTACTTGATCGCTTTGATATTTACTAATTTGACATTTCAAGCATTCTTATTTCGATGGATATTCTCCATAATATATAATATGATCATCGAGACATGCATGAATAGATTGATACTCCATTCCAATATCTTTCATAATTTCATGTAAATCCTTGTATGTG